>JAHZNC010004903.1:0-21818 GCA_027744095.1 Zhuqinia jingwanae | reverse complement strand
ATTTATACTTTCTCATCTTGTCCTGGTCCGAATGTTGGTTTACAATTGAAACCGAAACGTCGACAGTAAAAATAAGTTAAATCTCAAAGTCTTCAAATATCGTTTACTCTCCACATAATATACTTTCTTCCCATTTAATAATTCAGAAAACGATCTAAATTCCTTGTTTCACCATTGTTATAAAAAATCATGTCTATAACAAGCACTTGACCTACTCCAATAATATAAAATGTTTAAAATAGCGTTGTCAGTTATGAAAATTGAAAACAAGCTTGAAGCTAATACACGTTGACTTTATTTGGAACCGCTTATTTTACATATAAGGATACTCTTTATTTCTGTATGTCCACGATAATTCAAAAGCGGTTTCGAAAACTTCTGTTTTTGCTACTTATTGCCTACCATCCTGGGTGGAAGCCTATTGATTTTGAACCTGATTAGCGAACACCCCGGGGGTAGAGGAAAAACTTTTTTTCTTTGGAACCGCCGACTGTATGTCTGTGTTTTCAAATAGCGGTTCCACTTTACTACTGTTACTACGGTTTTATTTGGAACTGACAAAGATTTACTTGTTGTATTCGGTTTTGACAGTAATTCAGGCAGTATTATTCCATTATTCGCATGTGTACATTGCGTGATCGTATCAAACAATCTGTATCGGCTGTTTTTTGTCATCTTGTCAATTAACTTTTTTTTAAACGCATGGAATAATTAGTTTTTCCATATGGTGCACGCATTGTGTGCATTGAAGATGAAATTTTTTCAAAACACGGCTGCACATCAACATCCATCAGATGTAACTTGGAAAATAAAATATTTAAAAAAATGAAAATTTCAAAGGCTATAATCATTTAGAGTACTACTAATAACAACTGTTGGCCTAAAGCAAGGAATATATAAGAAATATTCATTCATTACGAAATATTCGTAATGAATGAATATTTCTTATATATTCCTTGGCCTAAAGCATAGTTTAACATATTGTTGACAAGAAATAACAAAGATGCACAGGTAATGTATGGGTATTATATTGAAAATCTGTATGTTGATTTAATTTATCGTATATTTTTAGCGTTCTCGCGGCAAAATAGTAGAGAAATTCGTGGGTTGATGCATTTATCCTGTCACAGATCAAAACAATTTTACATACATTTTCCTTCAATTTCTGCGTCATAGGGAGATCTATGCTGGGTCATGATGAGCTACTACTAAAAAACTTTGAAATGTGTAAAACCTCAATTAAAATTAAAAAAATATATGACATCTATCTACATATCACACAGTGAAGGAAGACAAGAAAATTATAATCGAGAATAACTTGCACCAGTCAGCGTCGCCGTATGATAGTCTAGTATTCAAATTTTTATCACAAAATAAAACAGACAAGACAAAAAATTATACCAATATCTCATAACTACTATATTAATTGTATATTGCATCTACATTGCACGGTCAGACAGGTGAATGTACAGCATTCAACTGTCAGTATTAGTGTGATTTTGAATAAATTTAGGAAATGTACTAGTAGTTTAGTAAATATTATGTATGTATTTATGTATATCTGTAGGATCTTGGTCAGATCTACTACTACTACTACTACTACTACTACTAGTTAGTAATTTAAAAATTGCATAAGTATGTTCTTTTTTATTTGCATCCAGTTTATGACATTGAGGTACAAACCCTTGTTTACCAGTCTTTATTAATGTAGCCAAGTATTATTTATGATATATTATTCTATACTATGAACTTTAAATTCGACTTATACATATAAACAGTAATATGCACAAAAGTCCACCAGATGGGCCCTTTCCACCAGGATCTTCCAGATTAGTGATTAGGGAGACTAGTAATGGTTTACATTGATGGACTTGTTTGTCTAATGTCAAGGTTAATGCCCAGTTTGTGGTCTGATGTGTTGTGCGTTCCAGAGGAAACATTTTCCATGTTAGCAAATCTACAAACAAGAGATAACTCCATTTTCCATTCCATACTATTTTCAAAAACAAAAGTACAAATTTCACTATATCGGAACGGAACGGATGTGAAATACATAAATGATAATAGTCACTGCCCAGATAAAATTTCCCAATCAACTGAGACAAAAATCAGGACACAGTATTACTCGTGATTTTTTTTACTTGTGTTTTTTCACCAGCTTTTTTAAAAGTCAGGGCACGAACAGTCTTCTGGATGAGCATAACGTGTTGGTACGCATAATAGACTACATACAACATACATATGTAGAATTTTTGGGGACAAATTAAAAATAATATTCAGTAATTGTGATACGACAGTATTTTTATGAATATTTTGTGATCAACAAGTTTGTTTTCTACAAATGTGATTTTAGATCGTATATAAGATAGAATATAGATATTGACAGAAATAAAGCAGTTCTGGAATATTTTATTTTCAATTTGAATATTTTGTGAACAACAAGTTTGTTTTCTACAAATGTGATTTTAGATCGTATATAAGATAGAATATAGATATTGACAGAAATAAAGCAGTTCTGGAATATTTTATTTTCAATAGTAGCAACTCGCATGGAATAAGTAATAAGAGCACGTGAAAGCATTTTTCCAATAGTTCTTCTCTATGAAAGCTAAAGGTTGATGAAGGTTTGTTGTGTTGTTGTGTTTGACGTAAACATGTTTTTACAAAAACGGATTGTGCGTAATTGTTATTTCTACCGTCTGTTATCTAACAATAATGGTTATCATTAAAAAAAATTATTTCTAACAGCGCGTGTGGATTTTTTTAAAACGTATGTTCTTTTTAGTAGTAACATTGTTGTTTAAGATCTGCTAGCCTAATTGTCAAGCATTAATATAGATTCATTGTCATTATAAGTTATCATATCTTATTTAAATTCTGGGCAAATACCGACACATCAACAGACGTCAGAGTTATGTGAACTTTAATTTCCAGTAATCGTGGGCAGACACAAAATTTTCATAACAAGAGACCAGCAAAATCATTTATTTTGAGATTACATGATGTGTACCAGTACATATTCAAATATACCTATATAATGGTGCAAATTTCTTTTGAAAAGCCCTGGAATTATACTGAATTAATCATGGTTGCATTAATTAATCCTCATCATTTTACGTTCGTGGAATCTTTGTGGGACATGCAATCCTTCGTTAATACCCACTTTATTTGTTACGAGGCAAAGACAATTATTTTAAGTTTATAATTTATATGTTATACGTTATACTCTTATACTATTTTTCACTTTTCATGTCTACATTACAAGCCCATGTTGTATGTATCATGTCCATGTATCAACAACACCTTATTTACATTTAATTGAACTTGCATGATTTAAAGTATTAATTTTTTGGAATGTCATGTAACGTTGTAAATGCTTTAATTATAAAAAAATTTATGTTGCTTTTTCGGTTTGAGTGACGAAATATTGGCTTGGTTTTATTGGTTCAATGCATTACTGCTTCAACTTGCGCAATAGTGACGTTTTGTGTTCCGTGAAGATATTTTAAGCAATGAATTCTTTTCTTTAAATCTTGATGATGACGCTTGTTTCAAGCATTACTTACTTACTACGCAGGTTTGTTTAAAGAATTGCATTCTGATGAAGATCATGATGAACTGATAAAGCATGTTCACCCATGGAACGAAAAACAGTTGAATGCATATGCATATGTATATGGAATAAAATTAAGTTAACACTTGATTTTGTAGGTATTATTTTCATTATCTTACCATACAAATCATTTCCCTTTCGCACATCATCCCTTGGTAGTGCCAGATACACAGTTTGTTTGCATCGCACTTCTTGCTAGATGGTACTCCAAATCCAAATTCATACATTCATGCACATAAATAGCAGCAGCAGGGTTGTCTGTGGTTGTGCTCTCTGACTTTTGGTGCGATACAATATCATGCTACATGCATACAAAATGTTTACAGAATACTCCAATCAATTATATTTTTTAAGCCGTAGTTTTAAAATAATTTGTTTTTGGATGTAACATATATTCAGAGTTGAAAACCCATGTAATATTCTTTCGTTACATGTATAGCCTAACTGCAATCTAAGTTGGGCTAGGTTTTTGAGTTTAAATTATTGTACAGTGCACTACCACTGCTGCGGTGTCGTTCGGCATTGGCAACCTTCACATTATGGAGAATGGATCTTTGTTCATTTGTTTGACGTATAGAATGACATACAAAGACGAGTATTGTATTGCACATGCTGTGTATATTATATACACATGATTACACAGGTAGCATTTTTGGAGAGGAATTTATATTAGTTTTACTGCCGTATTCATATGTAATTACATAAATACATATACAAATTAAAAATTAATGTAAAATAAGACTTTGTCTACCTGAATCACACGGGAGTGCGAGTACGACTGTGTCTTTTTTCAATACACTCGTCCTACATACAAAATTTTTAAGCTTTTCTAAGCAAAAAATAACTAAAATATAAATCACCAGAAATGGTCTCGAAAATAGAACAAGGAGTCAATACATTATAATAGTATAGGTTTTATGAACGATGAGCACTTTGTTTGTGCCAACAGCAAAAATTCATAGTACACGACATAATATGTATACACACATGCTATACACTAATAATATCTTGGATTGGATTGGAATCTTATATATATAAGGGATTAACTAACAACTCCACTTGATGTAGATTTTCAGTGCATCACTGAAGATGAGAGGAAGAACACAGTAAAAGAAAGTCTCTTGTTGTAGTCCCTATAATACATAATCTTCTGAGAAAAGGTGTTGTTTTACCTTAATAGTAATAGCTTGATTGCAAATTTGACAGAAACTTCTAGACAGCTTTCTACCCGTTTGCTTTATAGATATATTTTTATTCAAACTAAAAAAAGATTTTTTTTGGACAAAATGGACAACAACCATCCAAACGGGAGAGGATCGATAACAGGTCAGGTTGCAATTTCACACGAGAATACAATTTCACAAGTTGTCATCCCAGAAGTTGTGGACCATGCAAGCAATAATAGTTCAAGTGAAAGAAAAACACCACCTCCTCCATACATAGAAAATGTGCTAGAAGAGAGCCGGGTAGGTAACTTATCCGAAAATGGCAGAAAATGTCATACAGAATTTCATCGTACAATAATATCCGTGCCATCTGAAGAAAGTAGTACGTATACAGTTCCTAAAGATGTGACCGAAGGTTTGCCAAACCCGGTATTCAGTAATACACGAAATCCTGACGATGACGAAGACTCTGTCCACAGAAATAAAGTTTTAGCTGAAACTAGCTCCAGCGAAACCTTATCGACCTCAAGGGCTGTCCCTGCCAATGCGTCCTTCACAAGTTTAAATTCGTATGAAAAACAGTATGCATCCCAGACCGCGCTATATTGCAAGGATAAACATGATGACTACAGCTATGATACAGAGAAAGGAAAACCTTCCTCAGGAGGAATGGCATCCTCAAAGGACACGACATCAAAGACAAAAGGCAAAGAGAAGGAGTACAAAGGGATCAAAAGATATTTGGGTCTCCTGCTAACCCTTTCAGCAAGTTTTTGCTTCTCTGTTGTTGTTCTATTTGTAAAAGTGCTTAAAGACTACGGATTTGATGCGTACGGCGCATCATTTTGGAGATATACAGGCACGGTAATCCCTACCATCCCGTTACTATTCTTTTATGAGTGTGGACCAGGCACGAAGAAACAGGATTCAGTTTTCGATAGCGTGTGGCCGGTGTGGAAAAATCAAAATTGGAAGACATGGATCGGACTAGTGGTAATTCCAAATACTCAATATCTAGAAATAACTTGAACCCCGTTTGTGATCATTTTAGTATATTTTCTATTAATTAATTTATAGAGTAGAGGAATCATTGGATCAACATCCGTCATTCTTCGCTATTACGCTCTTAAATACTTGACCATTGGGGACACTAGTGTTATAACTTACTCAACACCAGTGTTAGTCACTGTATTAGCGCATTTTTTTCTTGGGGAAAGATGCGGGGTTTTTCCAGTTATCATTGCATTTGTGACGTTATGCGGAGTGGTGATTGTTACAAAACCACCGTTGATTACTGGAGCCGCAGAATTCGATACCGATACCCTGGTAAGAAAAAACTTTTACATAAAAAAAAAACTAGCCCGTCTTGTATCTTGGATAAATTCTGCACTACTTATTGGCATGAATGTCATAGTCTACTTGAATTTTTCAACAATCACGTCATCCATGGGCTTTCCTTAAGTTCTTGTTGTTTTACCTTAAACACTTTGTTTTGGTAATATTTCCTTTACAATACGGCAAATACATATAACTTGTTAATGCCAATTGTAAATATCTTATGTCCACATGTAGTTTCTAATTCAAAACGAAGTTCTAGCATGCAATCTCCGTAAAAAAAAGTAGATTTTCTTATGCTTTGTTTTAAAATTAAGCGCAACACTGGTAGAGAGAAATCTATCTCAAACGAACCATAAATACATGTAGTCCGGCTTATGTATTCATGATTGATGACGGTGTACCTAAATGACTCATAATGACCTTCAATTTACATCACGAAATACACAAAAGACAAAAAATAATTGCATCTCATGCATCAATGGAAGGAAATAGGTATAACGCTGGAAAAAACTCAAAATCATACGACATGGCTGGAAAAAATGAACACTTTTACAAATTGAGTTCCACGTTTCATCTTAGTTTTATTATCACTCAACATTTCAACAATTTTCCCTTTGCCCCATTGTAAAATATCGTGTGCATACCTATTTTTGTAGCTAACTATTGAATGTATTGTATTTCATTCAACATTATACTGACTGACTCCTTTCTTCCCATGATGACCATGACCGTTTGCCAATTGTACGAATTACGAATACATACTATAATGACAAAACAGAATTCTTTGTTGTGTGTCCAAAAATCTGTCAAATCAAGCAATTATTCCAAATTTAGCAAAAGAATGGATTTGTAGGTATGTTATTTATTTATATTTTGCCTGCATATGTATTGTATGTATGATCCCCGCCCACAAGACAAAAATTTATTTTAAAAGTTAGTTATTGTTAGTGGAATATATTCAATTCATGATCTCATGCTAATTTGCGCATTTCATTAATTGGTCCCCAAGTATCTGGCAAAATAAAGTTGCAAAAAATCATTCATAATAATAAAATACAGACTCAAAAAGATTTGTCAGAATTGGAAGAATCCAGTTTTAGTACTTCAATTAATAAACTGACGAATTGCTTGTGAGAGGGAGGCACAGGCGGGAAACAGCTTATTTTATAACTGTAAATATGGCATATTTAAAATATAAAATGACAAGCTTAATGGATTAGATTTCAACTGAATTTCACATAAGTTGGATTGAATTTAATTTCAACTTAATTTTACGAAAGTGACTCATTATTTGAATATGTACGTGTAAATACGCAACGCAAACTGTAAAACAAGTTGAACTAAATGTTTAACCTATTCAAAGCACAGTACAATGACAAGCCAAACCCTCACACCAATAATATCACAACGCACATGAACTTTTCTATCCGTAGTACCCAGACATATACCTAATACACACAAACCTTAAATGAAGGTAAACACATGCATGCAGGAAGTCAGCCGAACAGAATGAAATTATTATTAGTTAAACATTTGCACTGATTTATAATTTTAAAGTTATTTAAAATTGCAAGAAGTTTTAGAATATGCGGTATTTGCAATCTAGAATCTAGATACATATACACAAGCCAAGGTAAAAAAGGTGATGAGAATATGAAATACGCATGTAGAAGCCAACAGAATTAATGATAGTAATTCCACAGTAGCTTTTAATTAGGCATGCATATTTGAATTTGAACTCCATGCACAATTGGACAAATTCATTGTCTTAAAATCCGACAATAGAATAAAGTTAATTTTATTTATTTATTCTAAATGCATGGCATGTAGTACAGGGTGCGTAAATAGTCAACCTTAAAGTTAATTATTTTTCTTTATAAATGCACTTTTCTTGTTGTTGTTCAATGTTGTTTTGTGCATCAAGTTTTTCCCTTGCCCTCAAGTAGTAAAATAAATTATTCTAAAATGATTTAACAACAAGTATTTAGAGATGAACACAAACTTTTTATGTATTTTATTTTAATGACTTATCAACAACCTAATTGAATTTATACGAATATTTATTAACTTGGAACAAACATTTTCTCAAGTTGCCCACTCTGGACAAGTGTAGTATATCAATACCACCAACCGTACTCATTTTTTGCGATCAGAACATTTGGTTGTCGTGCATTGCAAATTAACACATACGATATTGAACAACTTAATAATACCTAATGCATTCATGTCAAATTTTATCTTTACTACCTTTTGGATTTTGCTACTAGTCGTACGACTTTTTTGGTGATGTGATTTAGGTATGTATTTTTTTTAATTAAACGGAAAGCTACTTAGTTCCAGGCATTCAGCGAAACAATCGACCATAACCCACGATAAAATCGTACATAATATATATTTTTTGTTATTCACACTTAACAATGTAAAAAATAGAAAATGTATTTCGCGAAAAAAAGCATTCTCCTTCTCTGGCTTGATACAAGCAAAAAATTCATGACGGAATAAAATGCCAACGACATGCACTACAGACGTACACTGTCATCGCAGTTTGTGGAGAAATGAATGAAAAATAGTCACAATAACATGGAAAAGAAATGACTACTATCTGTACCACTTCAAAACTTTGTTCTCACATGCAAATTGGAATTTCACGCTGACGCCGCTGGTCTGTCTACCATGAAAATAGCATCCTGTCAGACAGCTAATAAATGATATGATGGAGGAACATAACAGGGTAATGTGAGATATACTTTGAAGGAGACTCTCAATTCATTAATTATTCGTTAATTATCATGAATACAATGTTAACGTTAGAACTTTCAAGGAGTTGGCTTTAAATTCCGTCACTGAACTTCCTTTTTAAATCGTAGCAATAAGTCACGACAAGTCTAAAACTGAGTTGAATGTATTTTTAGGTCGCTGTTTAGCTAACTCAATCTGGTTTCTTCATTTTATGGCTTCCAGTCACGAATAATTTGACCAAGGTCAGGTTGATGAGTAGATACGTGTGCATCTTTACCTTTATCGATTTTTGTTGGGGCAGATTGTTATGAATCATAACTTATGATTAGTTTTTAGTAATGCAAAATACTTCTGGATGGTAATATGACTAGGATATGATGACAGTTTTTACAGGTATATCATTTTTTTTACTGCATGCAAATACCTATGTCGCTGTCGACAAAGCTTGAGACTTCTTATTTTATGATATTATGGTACTGATTGAGTAATTATAAGGAAATGCATATGTTTATTCGTGTTGATTTTTTACTAACAATATTATAGGTTTTAATGAATTACGTCGATCTATTTTTGGTTTTATCTTGTAGATAGGCACAGGATTAGCGATCGGGAGTTTGTTCTGTTCAGCCTTAATTGTTATTATAACACGTAAAATTCGCGAAGTACATTTTACGGTTATGACGCTCGTGTTCGGAATCATAGGAGTTGCTCAAGCCTTAATACTAATTTATTTCTTGGGCGATTTTAATCTTCCAACGGAACTGTACGACTCACTGCTTATAGCTGGAGTTTCGGGACTTTCATTTATAGGACAAATGTCAATAATTTTGGCATTAAAATTTGAACAAGCTGGTCCCGTCGCACTTATCAGGTCTTGTGATGTACTTTTTGGATTTTTTTTCCAATACGTTTTTCTACACGTGGCACCAGATATTTTCAGGTAATCTATAAATCATCATGAAACTAGTATGAAATGAAAATTTTCAACTTTTAATCAAAGGATAAAAATTGGTCTGACGCTCTATTTTTTAAAAACTTTTTACAGTGCGGTTGGAGCTGTGATTGTCCTTACAGGAGTTTTATCAACAGGATTTCGTAAGTGGTTGAAAACGTTACCCGAAGACGACAGCATGCGTAAAACGTGGTGGTTCATTTTAAAATAAACCACACTGATCGTGCTATTACAATCTATTTCATATAAACTTGCCGATCTAAATTCATTTACATGTTCAACTAACAAACCTCATTTCATTAAGGTTCTTCGGTTATAAGCAAACTTTACAATAGCTTTGTAAAATGTAATGCACTGTTAATTTTACTGGTATTTTGACTTTTTATCTCAATTTTGACGTTTACTGACGTTGTGATATTGCGATAACGCTCTGTTCATATTCATATTATTACGTATTATGTTATGACGAAAAATTAAATAAATTATAAAAATAAAATTAACCATATTATCACAGATTTATTTGGATTCATTAAAATGCATGGTAGAAGGAGTGTTTGCGTTATATACAAAACAAGATAGTTCATGATATCAAAAAATAAGACCCGACTTATAATCACTGTCGATTATTACTTACAACAGGTGCATATAAATGTCAAATGTCACACCGTTAAATGATGACGCTTCACTACTTTTGTAGACTATTTACAATATGTAATATAAATAGCTTTTATATAGTCACTCAGCACGACTTACGAAATAGTTGTTCCATTACAGTAAACTGTACACTATACTTTTGGGACAAAATAGGAGTCTATAGACCTTGAACTAGAAGATGAAATTGAATTAGACTGCGCACCTCTTCCACGTTTCGAACTAGTAGACCCAGCCCCCCTCCCACGAGGCCTTTTTAGGACAAGTTTGGAGCTTCTCCCTTCCACGGTATCAGCATCTATTGCATTTTTTCGCAAAGTTTCGGCACTTCTTTCAACATCAGATTTGGGTAAGCCGTTTATTTCCCGGGATAAATCTTTGGCGAAATGATAGTCCATGTGAGATGCAAAATCCCACTCTAGCAGTTTTTTCCCACATCTGTCACATTCTTTTAGTAAAGCAGGGTTAGCCTCACAAAAGTCTATACCAGGCAAACTCTCTTGCGTTGTAAGGGAAGAAGCGGTTGGCACTGGCTTTCGCGGACTTTTATTGGGACTGAGTGGCTTTGGTGCAGTTTCGAGAAATTTGAAAAATGGATTAGGTTTTCGAACGTTGTCGTTCCCATTGCTCGTATTTATCTTGTTGGGCGTTTGTAACCGGACATTTATTTTATCCTCCAACACTGCAGTAGTATCATGTACATTGATTATTTTTTCGTGATTCGTTTCGTCTTTAGCATCAGAGTGTTCTGTTGAAATCTCCGTAGAAAGAATACCTTTACTGATACTGGAGCCCTGTAAACTGGATGTAGAAACTGATGGTACCATACTTGTGGAACTTTCTGGAATTTTTGTTTTCTGGTCCTTGAGAGCAGCTTTGCCAGAAGTGGAATTAGAAATAGTTTTCGTTTTGAAAAATTTATTTATTTTTGAAACTCCTGAGATATCAATTTCATCCTCGAACTTTGAAGCGATAAGTCCTAAAGAATTAATTGGTAGTACGCTAAAAAAGCACAAAATAAACCATAAAAACATACGTTAGCACGGGATTAAAGGGGACAATATTATTTTTTTAAACCACCTTTTTAGGATTACAATTTTCTTGTTTACTTACCCTACAACTTGATACAACTTTTCGATTACAGAGTAAGCATCTGCTACTAATCGCTCAGCATTATATTGCGGAATTCCACATGACCGTGAGAGAGCATTTTGATTCTCAAATTTTACATGAAGTGTCAACGATTTTGCGCGCCTGTTATTCTGCAAGTCAATAAATATTTCTTAAAAATGACTGCTTCTAGGTACAAACTAATAACATGCATAGTAAATGTTACCATTACCATTTCTAAGTCGCGCTGAACCCTTTCCACGACTTCTGTGGCCAACTGATTTATCCAAAATCTCACTTTA
The DNA here is from genome assembly GCA_027744095.1 of Zhuqinia jingwanae. Taxonomy (NCBI): domain Eukaryota; kingdom Metazoa; phylum Arthropoda; class Collembola; order Entomobryomorpha; family Paronellidae; genus Zhuqinia; species Zhuqinia jingwanae. The sequence goes on along the minus strand of JAHZNC010004903.1, from coordinate 9,947 downwards.
TCTTTGCTTTTCAAGGCTTCCGGTCCAGAAAAGTTCTTATTGCAGCCAATCGACTTTGGTAATTGTCTAGGGGTTACTGCTTCATCATCATAACCCAGTGAAAGTTGGTAAAGCCAAGCACTGCATAAAAAACGAGTCCACCATAAGTTTCCTGAATGAAAAACATTGTTCACAATAATTGTTTGATATAATAATACCCTGTTTTAGAACCCAAAGTTGAGCTCAACTCCTTCTCAGTAAACTTCCCCAGGTCGCTCATATACTCACAACCAAGGCTTTCAACAAATTTACCGAGTTTTCCCCCCAAACCACGTACTTTACTTACTTTAGTTTGCGACCACAAACTTGCAACCGAATTGTGTGGTAAGACTGTTTGCTTATTTGGTTTATTGATCCCACATACTAACTTTGCTAAAACCTAAATCACAACACAAACATATGTTCATATGTAATTGAATATACTGGGATATTTATTAATACCACCAAAATTATAAGCATACTATTATTATGTTCTTATATTACACACTATAGGTTATATTAAAAGCAAACACCTTATTGTGAGCTATTCCTGCAGAACAGCGAAATTTGGTTCTTTCGTAAACAGCCTCCCTCATTTTTCCAACGATTTCGGCACCAATTGCTAGCTTATGGTCATCAAATGTTGGCAATTCGCTATCTTTCAGTGACTGAAGCCAGGCGTCCGTGGAATCATGACCCAAAACAAAATTTGTACCCAAATTATCCTTGTTAAGTGACTGAAGTATGTTTTCTCCGAGCGACATGAACATTTCTTGAGAGGAAATCTCCGCCATCCGGAGTTCTACAGCTTCAGTTAAGTCTATGTATGCCTCATCAATGGAAGCTCTTTCGACACAAGCGCTGAAATCTGTTAACACATTTATTACTTCTCTTCCAGCATCCCTATACCTATCGAGAGAAAAATTAATTTACAAAACAGAAAATAAGTAGCCATGATTTGTCCAAAAATAAACTATACATTTATTTATTTTAAAACACTTACTTGGTAAGATCAGCTTTGCCTCTGTTCTCGGGGACACGCACCAGCTTGATTTCAGGACAAACAGCTTTTGCATCATCTCCTCTTATATGTCTATTCACGCCTCTTGCTCTGGCCTCATAATTAACAGCGATAATTCTACAAAAAGAAGAAGTATCAAACTATTCTTTGAGTATTTACAAAAGAACTATATACACAATCCAATGTTATTTATAAGTTATAAACTTATAACAATTCCACATTATGGGGTCCAAAAAAGTGACCCAGAGAATGCACCATGATCGCAATGCACTATTTTATAAGACTCACCCACCACCTTTATAAGCTTTGTACCTGTATAATTAAAAAGAAAAGGTGATTAATTGAATTCCATACAATTAAAACACTGTCAGGAAGTTATACTAGTGTCAGGGAATGGACAATGAAACAAGTAAAAAGTTTCATGTTTAAATCGAAACATAACGTACTGAACAACAGCTGCAGGAACTCCTTTAATTGAAGGATCATCCCTTTCTTCGACCTGGACATAAAAACAGTCCATATCTACCAATGCAACAACCCGGTTGGTGGAGGTGACGGACACAGCACTCGTCATGTTTTTCGTTCTTAATTAAAATTTACCACGTTTATATCAGCTATTATTATTAAGTTATTATTTCTTTCGAATTTTAATGGAACTTTTTAGGTAAAATCAGCGGCAAACGTTGGGACTGACCTCATTAACGCATAAAATTTAAATTTCAAACTAAAAAAACACAATACACTAATAGTGTAACACTATATATGCACGACGACTATAATATAGTCACTAGTCACTATAAACATTATACAAAGTTAATTTTAGGAAGAGGCACTTTAGCACGAGATGTTTGTCAACTGCTCTGACATGCACATCAGCATCAGCTGAGATTTCCAGTAATACTTTTACTTGTAGTTGTAAAAGCATGTATTTACATAAGTACTAACAAAAGAATAAAACATTTGTAGATTGTAGAGATGCTTTTTTACTCATCTTCTTTTCTTGGTGCATGAAATATACGCACATGTGACATGACTCATGTCACATAAGTAGTAACAATAATCTTTTCATGTGGGAACATTTGATGTGTTTGTATTTGTATCCGTTTGTACTTGCAGTCTGCTGATCCGCGGTCTTCCTTCCTTTGTTTTCTTTGTTACATTTTACATTATGTCAGATTATGCCAATGCATACAATAGATACCTATGCAATCGTAGCGCACTCATCAAATTAAGTAGAGTATATTATAGCGCATGGAGTCATTTTAATGTTTAAAAAAATAAATAATATGATTGATGTATTTTTTTGCATGATTTTAGTTGGCAGCTCCATTTAAATATTGATTTTTGTAAAACAAAATCTTAAATCTGCTTTGGTTGGCGTTTGTATACAAAAAATGGAAAAAATGTAAACAAATACAAAATTAATTTATAATGAAGATGTGGTAGATTATTTTAAAGCTTAAGGTGGATTATTGCATTGCAGCATACTAAAATATTTTGCACAATGACAAATGACAGTATAATGGAATGGAAATGCTATATCGGATCGGACAACAATAATGATAATTACACTACAGAAAAATGATCAGAACCACTTGCCAAATTAAGCTTCTATTCTATACTATATTATTAGATGATAATAAATTAGAATAAATATTGCTTTGAAGTGACAGACGAGACAGCAGCAGAAAAACAGAGTAGGAAATGTTAATTTACAACAGATAATAAATCAACCAACATGCTTGTAAAATTGTGAGAAAACTAGCAAGTTTTTAAAGTATGTACATATATACAGTACAATAAGTATCGTTTTTAAAAACCCTGTTGAACTTTATTGCAACCGCACTGTATCGATTTTTTCCTTAAAATAAAAAGCTGGCAGAAATAATAAAATCTCCAAAGTATTATTTCGCAAAAAAACTACTAAATCTACAGAGCTACTTACTACTATACATGTATATATAAACGGTATTCATACACAGCATAATTTATATAATATATATGATTCAAATTATTTACAGATTTCACCATCAATCAATCATATTACATGATTAATATTTATGTATAATATGCATCAAAATGACTACTATAATAATATATTTCTCCTCTCGAAAGTCTTCTCTTTGAACAAAACAGTCGTCGTAACTGAACAACTCGCAATTATCAGACACACTTTAAAATGAGAATATTCATATATATATTTCGATTTATTTTACTGGGTTTCTGAAAAAAGTAACCATTATATATTAAGTATACTCGTACGCAGCAGGTAATGTATGTAGGATGTTTCCTGAACTTGTATATTTGTTTTTGATAACGTTATATATATCATCATCGCATCACCAAAATCACCACCATCACACAAGGAGTAACTGTGTAAGAAGAAGTAGCAACGTTTAATTTTAATTCTCGTAAGAAAAAATGTTTCAAGTGACATATTTCAAGTAATTTTTCTAGATATAGTTTAATAAATTCGTGATGGTGGTGGCATATATGTTTGTTTTGACGTAAATGGGTAAATTCCGTACAACAGAGATTTTAAAAATCTAAAGTTAACATTTTATAGAAAGTAAACATTTCCGTTATCCGCCTTTTAACCATCTTGACTTGGCGTTGTTGAAACTGTAAGGTCCTAAGGTCATTGTAAAAGTTTGTCTTTATATGTGACGATCTGTTGAATTTTAACAATTAGAACACTTGGGCCATTTTCTTTAAAATTACGTTGGTTTGCTTTTCCTGTTATGATTTTCATAACGTTGCACCCAAACTCTTGGATGTTTTGTTATTGATACATTTCATTTTTATATGCATGCATGTCAGAAGTTTCATAATAAAATTGTTGCTTGTTAAATAATATTATAATTATAGAGATCCAAAACTCTCCTGAATAAAAGATAATTTGTTTGAATGAAGTAGATGTAACAGCAAAGTTACGCAGCAGCAGTCATGGTTCGCTGTTCGTGGTTTACACATTTTAAGCCCCTCGTTTTCCTCTAAACTGTTAAATTTTGTTTGAACATTGAATATGATTGACTGTAGTTGTTGTGAAAGTTTTGCTGAGTGGAATTTCATTTGAAACTTCGTAATGTTCAATACAGAACTCACTCATGTAGTATGTGTGGAAGTCAAATAGATTTTTTTAGATATTCAAATTTTTATTATTACAATCAAAAAAGAAAATTTTTGGTGCGGCGACACAAAAAACATACACATAGATTTTGTTTCTAAAGATTTTTAACTGAGGTCTCTGTCTTCTAAGTACCTATACTCGAACACAAACCCATCCTTTTTTCGTTGACTCCATTTCTCAATATCAAAGTAGATATAGGTTCCCTGTAAATAAATTTCACACATAACATCGATAAAAGATCAGGTCAGAACGTAATGTAAATAAAAATTATGTAGTCAATATGTTTCCTCTGAAAGAAAATTAAATTAAATAGAAAACATACCTGTTCGAACTCTTCGTTAATAACCTTAGGTTCCTCGTGCCTTTGAAACCACATCATATATTTCGTGTGAAACCTCCAGCTTTGTTTTTTCAGGACTTTCGCAGCCATATACTGAGCTTTAGTCCCCTCCAAATAATAGAAGATGAAAAATAATGTCTCTATCGAGAGTCGCTGGAAAAATTCCAGTGAGTCCGCATTTGCCATAGGATGCTAGAATTAAAAAAAACAATGTAAATATATATAATGCAAATAAATAATAATAATATACTGCACCTATTCCTGTATTAGACAGCTGTAATCACGATATTTTTTAAATAAGCTGAAAGTAATTTTAAAAGATGTGCCCTATAGTGTTATGTTCTATCACAAAATTTTAATTTTTTTTCTCAACGCATAAGTGAGTTATGGCGAATTTTCAAAAAATATATTTATAATATATAACTATCGTAAAAATGACGATAGGTACTAACAATATGGCGTACCTGTGGATAGTACGGAGGTGTAGGAATGGGATTTCTTGGCAGAAACTGTCTCATTCTTTCTGCATCAGCTGGTACCGGCATATGAAAATGTGCGGAGTCTAACATTTGGAATTGGTACTGATGCTCTTTGGAGAGAGGAACCGGACCTAGTGGCGCGACACCCAACAACGGTGGGATGTGTGCGTCCTGAGTCTTGTTCTCGGGAACATCTGACAAATAATATTAAATATGTTAGTTTGCACTCATGATTTATCATAAACAACAAAACATGCTCGGCAAACAGTAAAAGCCAACTTACTACTGTCGCCGAGGTTGAGACCAGTACGATCGAGTACATCTTGCGCCATTGTCTTCAGAGAAGCCATAGCGTCTCCCCCCTCTTGAAGAATTCGATTTAATAAAATTTGATCTTGTTGCCTCATATAATCAGAAATGGGTGTGGTATCACGACTCTGCAAATTGAACAACTACAGTCAACAAATTGCAAATTTCACTTTGAAATCGGTTGTTTTGGGCTGATATTTGTAAAAATGAAACAACTATACAATAAGTATTTCACTTACACTTCCTGTTTGACCGCCAGATCCCTGCATTTGCAACTGCTGTAGTTGTTGCTGCTGCTGAGAAAGAAGATTGCTAGAACTGGAATTACTGTGACTTGACGATTGAACGCCGGTACTTGCCCCTAACATACTGCCACCGTCTCTGCTGCTACTACTCACAGCACCACCAGGTGTCATGTTGACACCTCCCTGGGCGAGACTCGTCGCTGTACTTGTTGTCATAATCAAAGGAGAATTAGATGAGCTGAGGGATGTTACACTTGCTCCACCACCACTATTATGATTTAGCATGCTAGTCAGGCCAATCACATTAGAAGAACTACCCAACACAACACTATTAGAACTGTTACTATTACTACTGCTGCTGCTACTGATGTTACCACTAAGGAGTGAAGTACCACCATTCACATTACTAACACCCATCGACATCGACGATACACATGAAACATTTGCGGCAAACGCAGATAGACTGTTCGACATCCCGGCAGCGGCCAGCCCAGAGGGCCCCACTGCGCCTGAAGTCCCGAATACCCCAAAAGCTGGCTGCTGTGAAAATGCTGAATGGTTAGTCGACTGTTGAGAGTTCAAATCCAAAACAGATGTTGAATCCGTGAACGGCTGGTGATGAGATAAGTCGGTGTTACTAGTGATATTACTACTTCCTGATCCCACAGCCGCCGACAATTGGCTACTGAGTACTGAGGTTCCATCATGGGGTATCGAAGAGATAAGTCCATTTTCTCCAACCACACCTACTGATGCCGTTATATTATCCGTAGAATTAAGTTGCAAACTGGCATGGTCACCCGTTGTTTCTCCGTTTTCACTTATGAGACCATTTGCCGCTGAAATCGACGCTCCGTCGCTTGCACCTACAATGTTAAACAAATAAATATAATTGAGTATCACAGAGAAAGGAAGCTCAAAATGATATTGATCATTGCAAATTTTTGGTGTGTAGTAGTGCGAGCGAATTCCCATACACTTTATATGTATATGAAAACTGTTTGGCACTTCCATTAATTTAGCACGAAAAAAGAAAATCCATCACGCTCAATTTAACTGAGCGAGAAGAAAGTTCTCTAAAACAAAACTAGTGTGCATAAAGTTGTGTTGACCAGTCTTTAAATATAAAACACACACTCACTTGTATTTGAATTTACTGTGGATGAGCCTTTTGTTAGTGGTGATTTTGAAGAGCCTCCTACTACAATTCCCCCGGATGTAGAAGACGAGTTATTGTGCTCCACACAGTCAATATGAGCTGAAAATACAAATATTCGTTCATGTAAATACGAGGCAATTCGCAGCTTAATTGTAACAAATTATTTTGTATTTTGGAATTGCAAAAATTTGTATCAACCCTGGTGTCCGAATAACATAATTAGTTATTCGGGGCATAATTGGGCTGAGCATTACATTTCATTTTCGAGACCTTTAGCACCGGGGCACCATTTAAGAAATACCTTAGTGACTCTAGGCTCGCAGTTTTATTGTACTTGGCTCACCACCACCACCAGGAATCGAATTGGCGACCAACATACTCCAATACAACCCCTAAATATCTTCGCCACCCTACCTCGACAACATATTACAGTTTTATAGCTACTACTGACTATTAGGTAATATCATTCATTCATTAGTATGATATTCATTTAACCTGCTCTCGGCGCTCTCTCTAGAAGCTCCTTATAAATTGATAAAGTCGTTGATAATTTTTTTGCATACACATGTTACAAATGCCTTTAGGTTTGATTAGTTCAGCTAAAGCGAGTTAACTTTCGTTAAAATAAATTAAATAAATTACGGATTCCTCACATAAAGTTTTTGCGTTGTTGAGAGCGTTATGGTAGTTCTGAGTTTGGGTAGGTGACGATGAAAGAGACGATAAAGATGAAACATGGTTGCTTAATCCCGAACTCGGTGATGAATTATTAGGAGTAGCTACATTCTTTGGAGGAGTTCCTACAACTCCTACTCCTTTACTTGCCGGACTGGGACTATGATTTGCCTTCATTGCGACTGGTCTTACAACCTGATAAATAAAGTTTAAATTATCATGAATAAATTGTCCGTAAAAATATTAAACTGCAGGAGACGCAAATTGAAAACTCACTTTCGAGGAATCATCGGAAGATTTTCTTCTTTTATCCGGGTCACTACTACTGTCCCTGGAATGGATGGGAGAAACTGGTGAATTGTTCCCGGAAGTGATGGACGTCGGTGTTTCACCCAACTCTCCTCCTTCACCTGTTGAATTAAGCGCTAAATTCGTGAGCGCATTCTGCTGGGCAATTCCATCGTCAAACTAATAAAATTCAATCATTATAATTTGCTAATTTTTAAAACAAAATGGAATGATATATTAAAATAAAGTTAATTCTATGAACAAAAGGTTACCTCTTCTAATCCTTCAATATCATCATACAGGAATTCGTTCTCTTCAAATTCAGGCTCTTGGTTTGATTCCAAATAATATTCAATGTCGTCCTTGATTTTTTTGACTTGCGATAAGAACTTCCTCAACTATAGAATTCAAAACAATGAAACCATTTCATCAATTATTAATTACCTGTTGAAAAATACTATCAAATCTTTGTTATATTTCTAAAATTGTAGCCACCAAGGTATCCTAACCAAATTCGATCAAACGAATTTGGGGCATAAAGGTTGCTTTCAAACATAATTTGGTTTCACTTTTCGAGACCTCAAGCACTACTTTACATTTCTAAATAGTGAAAGCAGTGACTGAGTCACTGTGACTCTAGGCTCGACATTAAAATAAATAAGAAAGCACATTTAAAAGGTAAGCAGATAAGACTTACCGCATTTATGTCGATAGAGAGAGCAAAATAATAACAAAAATAGGCATTAATAACTCCTCAAACGTAAAATTAGTTTAAAAATCGTTTCAAAATTCAATTATGGTATTACTATTACCGTTTCAATGAGCTTTCTCGTGTCGACAAGGGTACTCTTGTCTTTGATCTCTCCGGAAGCGATCCATGATTTAATTTGATCCCTAAGTCTCTGGAGCTTTTTGATCTCCTTCTTGAGATCAGTTTCGTATTTTTCCTTTTGATTGGTATTAGTAGCATTATGCACTTTTTGCCAAATATCTTCGAATGTTTCAACACCTTCTGACACTTTCTTCAAGCATCTATCAATTTCTCCTAGAAAGAAAAAATATTTTTAATTACTATAATTTTTTTAAATTTACAAATCAGCAATAGTTTAATTTATTCTTAATCATGGTAGGGTAAAGCATCTAAAGAGCTAAAAAAAATTTTGTCGCCGTATTGTCATAAACATGCGTTCAATAAAACTACAAAATAATTCTTCAACGTCCAGTATGTGTTATAGTAGAATTAATGTATGTTTACCCACCATACAAGGTATTACGATACTTTTAACAATTATTACTAAAACTTAAGGTTATCAGTTGTTTGTATAAACAATTGATTGCAAATCATGCATTGCAAATTGCAAAGCTTACCCGCTAAAGAATATAACCCTTGATGCCTTAAACAATTTGCATAACGCTCAAACATTTTACGTCTTTGGTCTGTTTCAGCCTTTAAGGCTCTAGAAGCGGCGTCATTATCACCGCTTCCACAATCATCGTACACTCCTGCTCTATACATTGTGATGCGTGCTTCCAGAAAGTTAATTTATGCACACTCTCATTAATGTTTAAAGTAAGTGATGGATATATAATGTCGACAAACTAATAATAACTTTCTACAAACATAACACATTATTACTATTATTTCAGAAATTAACTTAAATATGGGTGCTAACTGGTTAAAAGCATGTCACAATCATTAACAATTATACGCGTTTTTGAACACTACAAGTTATCCTTACTACTTATGAAATTGACAAATTACTCTAATATATTTTTTTTAAAGAAGTAAAACTAAACTGAAAGATTTGTCTAATTCTAATTTCTAATCCATCGTCATCTGTTGTGAATGTTACGTTGCGGTGTACTCTGTCGGTATGTCGGTAATTAGTATTGGTAAAATATATACTATTTGCTCATCTCATCATTTTGAGAAAGGAACGTGTAAAAAAGGCCATATGAGAAAAGAGTCGTGTGTATAAACAAAACACTGTGTGGTTCAATCAATTTACCCGACAAATTCAACATGGCTCAATCAAGATGAACAAAGATTTTATGAGTTTTCCTTCCACGTCTACGTTCCTCTTAGAGTAACGAGATTTAGTAAGCGTTTGTAAAATAAAAAATGTGAAGAGAAACTATCAATTTTTCGTGAAATTAAAATACAAAAAAAATTGAGTAAATATACATAAAAGTTATGCGGTAAGACTCCAACGTCAAGTAAACGACAATGACACCGAGAGAATTGTTCATCACCGAATAATTCTAGAAGTGTAAATAGTTGCA
>JAHZNC010004902.1:0-22390 GCA_027744095.1 Zhuqinia jingwanae | reverse complement strand
TATTACCATGCTAATTAATAATATATAACAATTATCATAATGCTTGCACATTTTAGTTTCATCGAACCATTTCTTAATATCTTATGCGCTCCCTTTTTTTAAAATTAAATTATGTATCCTCACCTCAAGTATACGTTATGTACTTATAACCATTTTTTTTTTAAATTAACGCTATCTCTCTTGTGTCTACTCTATATCAGCTATATATTTTTCCTTCAGTTTTTCTCTTTGTAAACCTGTGGGTGACTTGTAATATTTTTTTAAACCTTCTTAATATATGTATGTAGTAAATTAATTTAATGTTTAAAAATGCATTATGGAAATTGAAATGCATACAAGTTTTGTATATTTTTTTATCTATGTATGTAGCAGTACAACAACAACAGTAGTAGTAGTAGTAGTAGTGGCAAATAATTTTTTCTTCTTCATTTTATCTCAATAAATTCGTTCCTTTTTTTCTAGTGAAAGTAGTGACAATAACAACCACAAACCTCTTTTGTTTTAAAGTTTCTTCTTCAAAGTAAAAAATCTCAAAAGGTTTCTTTTTTTTATCTTGTAAATATATTGTAATTATTAATGTAGTAGTAGTAGTAGTATAGTTGTAAAAAGAATGCATAGTTTTGGCAATGACACTTTTTCAGAAATGCAGTGTATATGTTTAACAATTTTTTTGTTTAGAAAACGAATTAATTTTTGTTGATAAATATATAAGTAATTTCATCATGCTTTTTTAAAGCTAGATATTGTATTAGGTATGTGGTATAATATAATATCTTATTATTTTTTAAAGACAGTTTCTTCTGGCAAGCAAGAGTTTCTTTTTCTATTGATAATGATAATTACTTCTTTTTTTATAATTTAAATACAGATTAAATAGTTTATTTATATTTCATAGAGGACGTATGTTTTATGTACGAAAAGTTTCAGAAAAAAGTTATTAAAGGTATGTAGTATGTATCTGTATGTACGTCTAGATTTTTTTACGCTTTAAACCCCGAGTTGGATAGTATATGGATATTATCATCATCATATTATGTATAGATAATATGTAACCTTATCATGTTCCAAATTTACTAAGTAAAATTGTAAATATCATGTATTATTATATCATCAGCATGCTTGTTGATATTGTTCTATATATTTTTTTAAAAGGTGAAAACATATTTTTAGGGCCATACAATAATAGTAGGTCAAAATTTGTAGTTGTTTTTCTTCCTAAACATTTTTTTTGTAGCAACTAGTTGAGCAATTGAGCTTTGTTTCATTTTTTTTCTACTAAAAAACTTGAAACTTCTGTTCTGAATCTTTTCCCTTTTTCATGTGGATCATTCCATATTAATTATAATTCCCATTAATAATAATATTGTGTTGACTACAAGAAGGAGTGCGGTGAGATGATGAGCTATATATTTTCTTTTATCCTATTAATTAAATCAAAAGTTGCTCAAACCTGTGTGTGTGTATACTTTCCTACTTTTTTTTGTTCATTAGACCCGAGTCAATATTACAAATATTACGGTTCTAAAAAAAATCAGGGTTACACATCTAAAATCTACTGATATCTCTATCTTCTACTCCAAAAATTCGGTATTATTTAACTTGAAAAAAAAACTCTACAATGGAGTACATGCGGCTGGTGGTGGTGGTGTATGTATATAGCCAAACACATTATAAATACAACAATCAACTAACATTGACACAAGATTTTAAGTTCTTAATTTTTATAATAATATAACTATAGGTTGTTTAACTAGTTTTTTTTAGCTTCCCATGTCCGGTGTATAAACTACTATTAAAAAGGATTCTCTATATATATTTCTGTATCACATTGAATTCTTTTTATATAGTAAAGTATTAGCAGTTTTTTTTTGTATGAACGTTATGAAGTTAAGTGTGAATACTGTTCTGACAATTTTGCAATATTATGTATTTATCTTTTAAAAAGTAGAAACAGATTATTTTTTGTTGCCTGTTTTGTCTACGAGGTGTGTTCAATATATTGGATATTATATATACTTTAATATAGCTAATAGTAAACATTTAAAATTTAAGTTATGTACCTTATCATCATTATAATAGTCGGGGTATAAACTGAAACGTCTTGTAACAATGATAGTAATTGTTGTAGTATAGATTTGTTAAAGACACTGGAAGAAACTTTTTTTTATAGAAAATATATTAATATATTTATGTTGTTGATGTGTGTTATGCAATTGTTGTATTTTGAATCGTTCGCGTGTTTGTATTTTCCACGCTAAATCCATTCTTTTCCCCCAAAACGAGAATATATAGTTTTTTTTTATTATACGGTGGCAATTACAATAAGTAAATGCGCAATATCAGCAACACCACTCAACAGGTCTGGTGCAATCTTGGCCAAGTTTTCGTTCATTATAGGTATATTAGTTTCCAGGTTATAATAGCTTGGCACTGAGATATCGTTCACATTATAAAGAAACATACCTGTAATTTCCGGGTAACCCCTTCAAGCTGGTTTTGTTCCAATCTCATCCTCTGGGAAATTCGTAGGGGTGGTATGGAACCATCAGGATTGGATGGCAATGAATCCCGTGCTACGTTCATACTACCGGAAACAAAGTGCATTTGAACAGCAGCACTGTCATTCTTCAGTGCTAGCAAGCCTTGCCACATGATGGGATAACGCTGGAAATTAAAAAAAAAACAGTGCAGTGTTACGATTAAATAACTGAGTTCATTGGTCAAAATTAGAAATTTGTATAAATTGCTTACCTGCAAAAGATGTAATAGTGAGTCCCCTTGTAGACCTTCTGATGATAGTGGTGGTGGTGGGCTTCTCATGGATCCAAGTCTATAAGCTGCATCCATCGGTGAAGCAGTTCCCTTTGGTCTTTCTCTCTCGTGTTCCATCGCAGCTGCTGCAGCAGCGGCCACCGTAATAGCTCTGCTGTCATAAATGAAAGATGGCGAATGCGAGTAGGGCCTTCCATCCAGCTCAGCGTACATGTTGGAAATAGACTGACTGGTTGGATGCTGTTGTTGAGGAAGACCAGATGATGCATACAACTGTCTCTGACCAGGGAACACTGCTCCCACTGAAGGAGAATCCGCACCTCTTTGATCATTCCCGTGAGGAGATGATAAATGTGGTGGAATACTGTGTGATGGTGGTCTATCCACAACAGTAACAATGGACGAAATCTTTGGCTCGGGAGTTTGCGTTTGTTTTCGACTATCCATTGGCATTCCAGGTGGTTTGTCGTGTCTTTGCAGCCCAAATGTGGGTGAAGACTGATGTGCCAGTGAAGGATGAGTAGCAATATTCCCGGTAATGTAATGCTGTGCGAATTGGGGCTGATGTTCGGGTTGACTTTGTATGTAATGAGCTGTTTGTGGGGTGTCTGGTTGTAAACGCCCATGACCAGCTACAACTCGAATGTCAGCCTGTAAAAGTGTAAAATGGACATTCTATTTAGTCAAAAAAAATTTTTGGATGAAACTGTGATCAGGAGAAAGTTTTGACCAAAAAGATTAAAAAACAAATTGGATAGAAATTATTCAAATTTGTCACAAATTGACACAAACCAAACATAAAGTACAATCAGGCCAACAGGACTTAATAAAAAAAAAAATAAGCTGTTAACGAAGAAGATAGCTACATTTAAAAAAAAGTTTCAACCAAATATAGTAAAATGTAATGGAGTCAATTTAAAAGTTCATAGACTCCTTTCATTGCAAATAAAATGAAACAAAGAGAATATATGATCATTAATTTTTCTCGTCTTCCGACTTTTATCATGATCGTACCTGTGGCACTTTTCTTGTCATTAAAGTAGAAGTAGTATGGTGAGATGCCATCACCTCATTATCATTTCTTGATTTTGAATCTGATAAGCTATTATTATTTGACGAGGACTGTGTCACCAAGTCCAATGGTACGCAAGAAGTGTCCTAAGTGATACATCAACCACACAAACAAACATTTTTACACACATTCACTCCCACACAACATAAAACATTGGAAACTATTTACAACAATTTTCCACATTGACACTGTTACATACAAACAATTAAAACACAATGTTAAAAGAAAGCAAAATATTGAACTTACCCCTGGATTTTCATAAGCGGATCGGAGAGCTATACTCCTTGGTTGACCAGCATGTGCTGATGGTAATGGTTCATGGGGTAGCGGTACCCGACCTGGTTTTGGACTATGAGCGGGTGGGTGCATGGATCCACCGTGCATTTCCACTCGTTGTTGTTGTTGAGATAGAGTTATAAGTTCCTGAAAAGAAATCACAATATTAGATTTGAGTACAAAGAGCTTCATTTGGAAATTTAGAAAATATAGACAAATTGTTAAGTTTACCGCTGATCGAGGTCTATGTTCCATCTGTTTATCGTCTCCAGTGGCCAATCGGATTCCTCCCTCAGCACTACGTCTGAACGCTTCTTGAAGTGTTCTGTGCTGTTGCAGTTGTTGTTGAGTCATTGTAATCTGACCACTGGGGGAACTAACAACAGTTCTGATCAGGAATGGTGGACCTCCTGGAACAGGACCTGATGAGGATGTCAAAACAACACTTGGAATGGGTGCCATAATAGCGGATTTTCGTTGCTGCTCTTCACCAGCATTGATTTTCGTAACGGTGGTGGCCATCGGTATCTCTGGCAAGTGAACAAGTTCGGGTTTACCAGTTTGTGAGATTGTTGTCTGCATGCCTGGCATTGGTCCAGGTCCCGGTGTATGCCTTGAGTTGGGTCTAGGTGACTGTCTCTCTTGAGCCTTGTTCGTGGTCAACTGCAGGATTTGCTGTGGTTGATGCTGATAAATGCCACCAGCACCGGGAGAGTTGCTAGTTGACACAAACACTCCTCCCCTTGTTACTGGGGTTGGTGGATGGACACCAGGTATGTATGGTGAAGGAGGTGGCTGGTTGGAATGGACAGTTATTGGTTGTCCACCCATAGTAGAAATTCCAGTTGGAGAAGAGTTGTTGCAAGCAGCGCTAGACACGACTGTTGAAACCTTGGCATGGGAATGTGGAGCCATTCCGTAAGGCGCCGCAGTTACAGGCAAGATAATATTACCAGGTTGGGATGTCGGCTGAGAAACTGTCAATTGCGGATGTGATGGCGAAGTGTGAGCCATGGATATTGGTGGACGTAATGGCGAGCTTTGAGGTTGGAACGCGTATTGAGGAACTGGCTCATTGGCTTTTCTTTGTTGCTGCAACATTTGTTGATGGTGATGAGCAGCAAGTTCCCTCTGTTGTTGAACAGCCATTTGCTCCCGTTGTTGTTGGGCAGCGACCATTTGCTGTTGTTGCCGTTGTTGAGCTTCAAATTGATGTTGCTGCTGTTGTTGTTGCTGCTGCTGTTGCTGCTGTTGTTGTTGTTGCTGCTGTTGCTGCTGCTGCTGAGCAGCCAATTGCTGTTGCCGTTGTTGGGCTTCCATCTGCTGTTGTTGCTGTTGTGCTAGCATGGCTGTCAGACCCTCGTGTTTAGGAATGGGAATCTGTTGATGGGGCAGCAACGGCGTCGTAAGTTTCTCTACAACGGGAGCCCTTCCTGGAGGAGGTTCCCTGTTGTCCATTACTCGACTTATAACTGGTGTTTGTCTAGTTGTTGCCATTTGAATTTGTGGTAGCTGTTGATGTAACCCAGGTTGTTGTTGATGTTGCTGCTGGGCGTGTCGAATTTGTACATCATTAGCCTGGTGAGCAAGGATTTGCATATATCTTCCATCATCAGACTGAAACTTTGTTCCAGTTAAAATTCCACTTGAAGGATCAACAAGAGAAGTTTCCATCTTTACCTTGTTATCCTTGGGACCCTTGTGGTGGCCATCCATATCTATTCCTCCTGCAGCAGATATCCTAGTGATTTTGGATGATGGCTGAGTATCCATTTGGTGTCCACCAATGACTCCCAGAACTTGTCCTGATCCGTGCCGAGGCTGTGGCTCGGGCCTTCCAACAACTCTGGTAACTGCCGCATTTTCATCTGGTGAGTCTTTGCTCCTTGAACGTGACCTTCTTCCGGCTCTCTGAGCGGGTTGAACAGCTATAGGAGCTGGCATCGTTGGCGAGTCAGCAAACGGCAGGGGATCTCCACTGTGCAGCTTCCTGATAACCTCGTCAATAGCTTCATCAATGGTACTTCGTGTAACTACCAGAGGTGGTGGCGGAGTACTTTTGTGGTGAAGTACTGAAGAGGGAAGAGGTGGGGGAGGAATTGAAGCTGGTACACTGATTGGAGTAGTGATCACTGGCGGTGGTGGTGGTTCGACTACATGACTAGCAGCAGCAGCAGCAGCAGCAGCAGCGGCGGCAGCGGCGGCTGCAGCTGCTACTGCATTGGCTGCTGCAAATGGAGTTGATGGTACTGAAGAAATTGGAGGTGGTGGTGGCAAAGATGCCAGCATTGCTGAAGTCACAATGGTAGGTTGTGACGGAGTTGTAGGAACAGCTTTTACAACACTGGTAATGACAGGTGCTGGTGGTAGCACAGGAGACGGAAGCTTTGGAGAAGCAAGTTTTGGAGAAGCAAGTTTTGGAGACGGAAGCCTGGGAGACGGAAGCTTTGGAGGAGCAACCACTGGTGACAAAGATGGTTGGGATACCACAATAGGAACCGGTGGTGGAACTGGTTGTTGTGGTGCTACTAGTGGTGTTTTGTCTGCCAGTTCTGGTGCAAGCGGCTGTTGAGGATGCAGAACAGGCATTGGAATTGACAGAGGTGGACTCTGCAATTTCAGCTCTACCGGTATTGTTTACAGGTGGTATGAGTGGAGATTTCACCGGTGGCGATATCATTGGTGGTGTTTGTCGTGTGTGGCTCAAATGCGTTTTTTCCACACGCTTGCTTTCATCATCTGAGTCATGGAATTCGTAAATGTCTCCAGACGATTTACTTTCCTCCTTTACATGAACAATTGGTAAGGGAGTTGTAGCGACCACTACCTGCTTGGATACCACTGGAACTGGCGGTGGAACTGGCAAAACAACAGGCACAACAACTGGAACAACAGGAACTTCCGTCAGAGGTTCTGTCTTAATAGTTACTGGAGGTTCTACAGGCTTGATCTTTGTCTCAGTTGCACCAATGGACACTTCATCACATGGTGCTGAGGGAACTTGCACTACCGATCTTGGCGGACTTGGTTGCTTTTGTAGCACTGTTGGTGTAGGCTGCACAACTGGCACCACCACTACCGGTACTGGAATATCCACTAACGGCTTCTCTTGAATGATCACTGTTTCAACAACTACTGGAGGTGGTGGCGGCGGAGGAGTCTCCTTTTCTTCCACTGTTTCTTCCTCATCACCTTCATCAATTTGTAATTCTTTTGGTGACCTATTATCATCAAATCCCCAAGGATCAGGCTCTTCTCGGATGTCTTCCTTTTCACTACTACTCTCAGCGCTAGAGTCTCTGGGAGGAATGGCGGCAACAGCGGCTTCAATTTCATCATTCCCACTGCTTTCCTCGCTAGCATCTGCAACGGCAGAAACACTAGGAGGTTTGGTGGGAGAGCGATTGCCCTCCACAATTCTCAGTGTTGGCGGTGAAAGCACAGATGGAGGTGGAATAACATTTGGTAGCAATGTTGTGGGTAGTGGTGTTGGTGGTGCTATCACTGTTTGTTTATCATCACCAACTGCTGGCTCTTCGTCTTCTTCTTCATTACCCAAGGTTTCCAGAATGGCTGCCACTGCTAGATCCGTCTCCTCCTGAGCTATGGTAGCGCTATCCTTTGGAATTTCATCTTTAATCACCTCATCCTCCGTTGCGCTGCTGCTGCTGGGAGGAGTAGGAGCCTTTTCAAGTAGCACGATACTCTCAATTGCTTTATCTTGTTCTACCAAACTATTCAGCTTTTTCTCCTCTTCCTCTTTCTTCGTCCATTCGGGATCTACCTCTTCTACAATTTCTTTGACAGGTGAACTATCGATTTCCTGCTCATCTGCGGAAGCACGAATGGCATCAGTAATGGCATCCGTAATTTTGAGTTTTTCATCATCCTCATCATCGTCACTAGAGAACATTCCCCGCATTTCCTTTTCGCACTCATCAATCTCTTTATCAGTAACTTTCGAACTTTGCACCGCAACTGTAGGTGGTGGTGGAGGTGTAATTTGCGGTGGTGGTGGTGGCGGCGGCGGCGGCGGCGGCGGGGGTGGCGTAATTTGAGATGGTGGCGTAATTTGAGGTGGTGGTGTAATTTGGGGTGTTGGTGAAATTTGAGATGTTGTTATAACTTGAGGTTTTGCAATAACTTGAGGCGGTGGTATAACTTGAGACGATGGTATAACTTGAGGTGGTGGGGGTGTAATTTGAGGTGCTGGCGTGGGTGCTCTTATGGATATTTCAGGAATTGGTTCTGATTTTATCTCCAGTGTAGGAATAGGTGGTGATACGGATGGAGCCTTGACAGTATTGCTGCTACTGCTGACAATGCTGCTGCTACTGGGAAGGTATTCTGAGGTGTCCACAATTTTGATTTCTGGAATGGGAGAGTTCGTGGGTGAATTGAATAACGCGTCGTAATCCACACTGTCCTGTTTTGATTTCGAGGACTCCTGTCTACTCAACCCGCCAGAATGTGAGGAAAGTGGAGTACCCTCATGAGTTGATGATCCACGTTTGGACCGTTTGTCTTTGTGATGTTTCTTCTTTTTCTTTTCAGATGACTTTTCTTTAGAAGAAGACTGATGGGGCGTGGAATGTGCAAGCACGCTCATTGTTTCCAACAAAATGTTTGGCTCATCCAAACTCTGTGACTCAGTTCTGGATATTGAGGATATTGACGAGAATGGGCTCTTATCACGGTGATGTGAGCGTGAGGAGGAGGAGGTGGTGGAGGATGTGGAAATCAGCGGCTTTGGTGGGGGCTTCTTAACTGGCGGGACAGTATCTTCACAGCTGCTTGGTGTAGTCATTACAACGGTTGGGGTCTTGGGTCTCTCATGATCAGACTCCCGGTTTATCACATCATCCGAGTCAGAGCTTGAAGTCATTGGTCCGAACAGTTTCTCCATTGTCGTTGAAACTCCTCCCCCAACTGAATCCCTCTTGTCCCCACTAGGGTGACCACCAGCACCATCCCCACTTGCATCTCCAGAATTGTAAAATATTTTTCGGGATTTCAGACCACTGCTGCTACTGGAGCTCTTATGGCCACGATGTTTCTTTTTGTTCTTGTTCTCCTTGTCCCGGTCTCTAGATTTGTTAGACTTACTGCTTGACATTGTTGATTCTTTATCCTTTCCACTATAAGACTTAATTTTGTCTCTCTGGTTCAGAGAAGTAGTCGGAGTGGATGTTGTTGCAGGCGGCTCTTCATTGTCACTGGAATCAGTGGAGTCAAAGAGAGGCTGCTTGCGAGGCTTTTGCTTGCTGCTCAGTTTCTCTTTGCTTTTACTCCTGTGGGGAGTTGAAGAGTGCAAAACTGATGGAGTCTTGTGTTGCGGCACACTACTACTACTAGTTGTCTGTTGTTGCTGTTGTTGGTGCTCTGGATCACTGCTATCTGAATCCGAGTATATTGTCTGTGCATTATATTTTGGTGGTGGCTGGTGGTGATTTGGAATTTGGTCATTAAAGCTAACAATTGGCTTGGACTGTTTAGTAGAGAGGGAGGATGAAGTGCTCATTTTCTTGGCACGCTCCCGCTGCTGTTCATTCGTCATAATTACATTATCCGTTTCAGAATGACTGTCATCAGATGACTTGGTACTTGCAGAACCAAATGACAGGTTGTTACTGGAGCCCAGCGACCCGATATGGTGATGGCGGCTGCTAATACTGCTCGAGCTCTTTTTCAACTTCTTCTCAACTGGAGGATGTGTAGAGCTGCCCCGAGAATCATCGTCGGAATGTGAGAACAAAGTAGAGGAAGAAAATATGTTGGGGCGACTGGGTGACTTGTTTGATCGCTTGGCCTTCTTTCTACTTTTCTCGTCAGAGTCTTTTCGGCTTGATTTGCTCTTCATTTTTCTTTTGCTCTTGCTTGATTTTGTGCTGCTACTGATGCTAGATTTTGTTCTGTCATCATCATCAGAGCTTAGCATTGGTTTTTCTGATTGTGAGTGATGGTGCTCTGAAGACTGATGCTTTCTTCGTTGCTCCGCAAAGTCAAAATCGACCATGCTCAAGTCCATGTGAGACCCATCATCATCGGAGGACGTGTTTGTCATTGACTTACGCTCCTCGATGGAAGTAGATCTCTTCTTTTCTTCCCGCTTTGCACGAGACTGTTTCAGTTGCTTAAAGGAATCGGCGACTTTCTCCAGCTTTCTCTTTTGCTCCTCTTCCTGTTGCTTTTGGGTGGCGTTCTTACAAGCGCGGTTGGACCTTTTCACTTTATCATACATTGATACAAACATTTCACTGGGGTCAAAAGCCACTTCAAAAATGGAATGGTGTTTCTTTTCTTCTTCCTCATCGTCAGTTTCGGAAGAGTTGGTGTCGTCAACAACTACTCGTCTACGCTTTTTGGGTTCCTTCTTTTTACTCTTGGACCTTTCAGAGTCACCACCGACACCAGAGTCCCCTCCTCCTGACTTGTGGCGATCCCGTTTTCCTTCAGAATCTCTTTTCTCTGAACGTTCGCTCTTACTCTGGCTCCTTTCTCTTTCTGGAATGGTGTCCAGCATGCTGACTGATGACTGGTTAAGTACTTCGTTATCATCCGCATCAGAATCTAAAGAGTTCAATTGGCGATCATGTTTAGGTTTGTCTCGATCCTTCCGGGATGATTTGTTTTTACTAGAGGAGGAGGAGGATGAGGTAGACTGCTCCTTACATTTGCTAGAGCTGCTACTATGACTAGTGCCGTGGCTTCCGCTGTTGCTGTGATGTTTAGAAGAAGAAGATCCAGACAAAGATTTTGATGAGCTGCTATTCTCTTTGCCAGAACTTCTCTCCTTTTCACGGTCCTTCTTATGAAGGTCTTGCTTGGAGGACGAGTCTTGCTTGTGAGCAGAGCTGGAGGATGAGTGGCCCTCTGAGACAGAGCTTCGAATTTTTTGCACCTGGTGATGGCTACTACTACTACTACTATGATGTTTTGAAGATGAACTGCTGCCAGATGATTTCGATTTCGAATGATGATGCTCTCTATCCTTACCACCACTACTGCTTTCTGACTTTTCCTTTCTCACGTCCGATGAGCTCGAATTGCTCATATTTGGCATGGAGGAGGAAGAGGAAGTTGGCTCCTTTTGACTATTAGTATTACTGCTGCTGCTGGTGCTCTTTTCAGGTTTGGATGATGATGATGAAGACAAGGGATCTTTATCAGAGCGTTCTTTGGAAGACAATTTTTCCTTGATTGAATCCTTTGTGCTTTCTCTTGGCTCTTTACTTTCACTCCCCTTGGATCGGTGGTGATGAACCACTTGATCTTGCTGGGTACTCTCCTTGTCAACTTTTATTTTCTTGCGGTCTGAAAAATATAAATAAAATTAGCACAATGTAATTGCGAATTTTTAATAAAAAAAAGATTAATGCGGTGCTACTGTTTTCTTGAATTTTTTTTTCTCTCACCTTGTTCATTCTCTTGTGAACTTAGTCTCCGTTTGGCCTTCTCCTTATTGTCTTTGTCTCGCTTATGAGAATGAGATTCCTTTGAAATGGAAGCAAATGATCTCTCTCCACTATTATCCCTGTGATCTTTCTCCTTGTCTCTTTGCTTCCTTTCATCTTTCCTGTGGTGGCTACTACTCCCATGATGACCATGTGACTGTGAATCGTCGTTATTTCTTCCCCCTGTTCCAGACTCCCCTGCATTACCACTCTTCCCCTCTTTATCCTTTTTCTCCTTTCTACTATCGTCCTTTTCTTTGCTACTAGCAGTGGATTTATTAGAAGAGGATGTTGAGCTCCCCTGATTTTGATTCGAATGAGAGTCACTTTTCAAACTGGAGGAGCCACTAGGTTGATGGCCACCTCCTCCTCCGCCAGATGCAATTGGAGTGGATGATCCTCCACTGGATCTCCTCTTTTTGTCCTTATCTTTCTTTGAACTTTCCTTGCTGGATGTGTTTATCACCTCATTTCTTGAAGTGAGTAAGGGAGTTTGAATACTTGCCACAACCGCCACAGTTGTTTCTTGTTGATGGACTGGTTGCACTTTTGAGGTGACAATTTCATCCTTCAATGATGTCAACTCATTCTTCTTGCTGCTACTGGACACTTGAACATTTAAAGAATGGTTCACACTTTTGCTACCACTACTACTGATAGTACCACTGTTTTGTTGACTGTGGTGCAGTATTTCTTTTGCTGACTGTGCTTTCTCCCTATAGCTGCTCTGATGGAGGGAATGATGATGATGGTGGTGATTATTATGACCATGCCCATCAGCTGAAGATATACTCATATGTCTTTCACGTTGTTGGTGTTTCACTTCACTTTTACTACTACTACTACTATTATGATCACCACTGATTACAACGTCACTACTACTGGACTTATCATTTCCACCGGTGGTTAACTGTTTTGTGTTGGAATGCTCACCGGACAAAGAGCTAGTAGAACTGTTGGGAATATCAACACTAATTCTCCGGGGAGTTGAGGGCCGCTGAAGCGCCACACTACTCTCTGTTGACGAGCTGGATAATGATTCAGAGGAATGGCTGCTGCTACTACTACTACTGCTACTACTGCTGCTGTTGGGATTATTATTCGGATAAGTTAATTGGAATCCAGGAGTGCTTGGAACTCCAGGTGAGCTTTTTCTAGACTCCAAGCTGAGAGATCTTTCCACGGCACGAGGGCCGTTGGGAGGTATTGGAAGTGGGGAGACCAGTATATTTGATGCACTTGTAGTAGATGCTATACTGTTACTACTGTTGATGTATGGTAGTGTTTGAGGAGTTGTAGGTATGATGGGGATAAAACTCGTGTGAGACATTGGTGAGCCACTGGGCGCCTTATTCTTACTCGTCGGCTCATTTAAAGGTTTTGAAACGGATGACAATGCCGAAGAGGAGTTCGTCGTACTCTTTGTACTACTGCCAGAGGACAGGGATGATGGGATAGATGACTTGCTATGAATGCTAGGTATTGCATTGCTAATGAATGTCTTGGGTATTATAGAGGAAGTGGATGATGCAGATGGTGTGATAGATGAAGATAATGATGAGGATCGATGTAACTGTGGTGTAACGTTTGCATTGAGATCTTTGACTTTATCAGAGACACTCTTCCCAACAATGGCACTGGAGAGACTTGATGATGTTGAGGACCCACCAGCATAACTTGAGATTGACGGGGAGGATAATGATGGGGGCGCAGAAAGTGGGGGCTTTGTTGAAGATAAAGTGGATGTACCACTACTGAAAACTGAAGATGAGCCCGTGCTTATTGGAGAAATGCTAGAAATGGGCGACGTGAGAGGAGGTACACAATTATTATTCACAGCAGCAGTTATTAACGGAGACGTTTGACCAAGATACGGCGTTACAGGTGATGCCACAGAGGAGCAGGATCCTGATCTTGTGGACAAAGTTGGCAGTTTCCAGTTTGTGGAAGTGGTTGTCAGCAAAGCTGCCGGTTTAGTTTCATACTTTTCGTTAAAATTCACCAACCTTTCACAATCCTCGTCAAAAATACTTTTTCTCGCGAGAACCGTTCTTCCGATGGAGGACGTGTTTGCAAACTGAGGAATGGTTTGTTTGATTTTGTCAATTAAAGAGTCTTTAGAGGATGAGGATCCTGAGCCAGGACCACTCCCACAATTACCTCCACTATTGATAGCACTAGTGCTACTATTACTAGTACCAACACAACTACTCATAATGACACCACTTATCTGTGAAGATTCCAGATTGGCATTGGAGGATGAGTTGCTCAAGTGTGGAGATAGTGGTACCACACCAGGTGTTGAATGATGCTTTAAAATAATCTTTCTGTTCCCATCCCACGTGTCATACCTTTCAAAAACGTTCTTCACTCTTTCTTCTAGCGACTCTGCGGTGGGAGAGTGTCTGGGTGACAAGCCACCTTCGGAATCGGATGATCCCGCAAACTCATCCCTTTCCGTCGCCGCTTTATTAGCTGGTTGTTGTACACTTGTCACTGACGACTTTTTACTCGTAATGCTAACAACATCACTCGACACAGCACCGGCAACACCGATATCATCCGTGCTGTCTCTTTTACTTACAGCAGCAACAGCAGCACAAGAGGCTAAGATGGAAGAAGGAGTACTGTTGGTTGTATTTGAATTTTCGTAAAGTTTACTACCGCTATTTGTACTTGATTTGGAATATGTTGGAGTCTCTGTAGGAGTAGACTCTGTAGAACTTGAATTATTATTAGAATTATTATTATTAGGAGAAAAAATACTGGTATCGTTTGTAGACGATAACATCACAGACGAACTCGCCCCGCTTGACGGAGAGATTGTTGGACTCACCACCACTGACACCCCTTTCTTCGCAGAATGACCACCAACACTGCTGCCAGCACTGCTACTACTGCTGCTGCTACTACTACTGCTGCTGCTGCTGCTACTACTACTTGATTTATTTGAATCTTTCACTGGAACCACTACTACTGTGTTTTGTAACTTCACAGGGTTGTTAACATTAATAAGTTTTGTTGTTGGAGGAGCTTCTGGAACGCTAACTGCAGAATCCAATGGTTTACTATTAATTGACTTTGTTGATTTTGTTGGAATTACTACTGCTGTGGATGTTGTGGGGGACTTTAAACTGGGGGACACACTGATCTGTTGAGAGGGTGCTTCAAATCCTTCAGGATTTTCATCACAAAGGGGTGTTCCAGGTCTGTCATCACTCTCATCCGTTCTCGTTTGAAGAGATGATTGTGATGAGGATCCGCCTCCTACAGAAGAAGAAGAGGATGACTGCCTTGCTGATGAATCCCTTCGACTCACTAAGCGGGACAATGGACGTTTCTCCAGGTCTTGGTTGGAGTGGATAGGCTGGCATTCGGGAGAGGAGGTCATGTGGTTGCCAGAATCAGCGGAGGTTCTACGGATTTTACTGTCAACCGGTCTATTTTGGGTATCTATGGGAAACAAGTCATTTCACGCGAAATTTAGTAATTTTGCACATGCATAATTTCTTGATTACTTTTGACAATAATTTTAAAGTCTCGTACCAGTCGCCAAAGCATCGTTCAGATATTTGGGAATAGACTCCGTTGCTATGCCAACTCCAGGGTCTGCTGCTGAGGTACTTACAATATCCGCTGATTTGGGTTCAGGTGATGTGCTGGAAACGCCGTCCACGGTCGTGGTTGGCAGCACACTGGACACGTTTTCGGAGGAACTCTTTCTGTGCTTTGTAGCTGAAATTTTTAATGCATAAACATATTTTTTAAATCATACTGTTAGTAAATTACTGTTGTTGGTAAACTATTGACCACGGTAATTGAATACGCACCTGGTTCAAAGCTGCCAACTTTCTCATCCCCACTGGTACTACTCCCAGTAAAATTACTGTGAGCATCCGTGTCTGAATTTTCCACTGCAATGATGTCTGACGAAGAAGTGACTATGGCAGAGTCCGTTTCATGACAATTGAGATCAATCTTAACTGTACCACTGGAAAATTTGTCTGCTCTGCTATTCTCCTTTCCGTCCACTTTTGCACCCGCCAACAATGCACTCCGCTGACTGTCAGTACTTGCATCCAACCGTCGATACACATCCAGAGTACCTTCAATTGAGTCCCTGCCGCTGACGCTAAGCCCGCGACTGGTACTCAAAGCAGAGGAAGGTGGACTGGACTCGTCCACTAACGTTTTCAAGGTGGTCATGGGTTTTGAGTCACCGTCCAAATCACTTCTGTATGCCGAATGATATCCCGCTTTCAATCCATCCTCATATTCACCCAGTCGACTTCTCACTTTTCTAGCAGCGGCATCCTTAAAAGTGCCACCTCCCAGAACAGGTATTTGGTTGATGGGAGAAGAGGAACCACATATTGATAACGATGAGTTCCCAAGACCCGAGTCCAGGCGCTCATGAAACCTTCTAATGACTTCTGGAGATGCAAAATCAATATCCACCTTTTTCCCTCTAATTGGCCAATTACCAAGTTCCCGTATGGCAGTCTCCGCAGATGAGATCTAAGCACAAATTTAAGAAAATTTTCATTAAATTTATTGCTCTTCTTCCCAATCATTACATTCTCTGCTCCATTTTATTTATATATATTTCCTTACCTCTTCATACTGAACCAGAGCCAGAAATCGTTCTGGGTCCAAATCCACCCTAGTGATAGCACCATATTGACAGCAACGACTGGTTACCTGTGATTCTGTAACGCCCGGCGTTCCGTCTAGGAGTAGCGTGTTTGTTGGAGGGTTTCGAAAAAACGATATGCGTGCCTCTCTGCCCTTGAAAACATGTCGACCCCACTTTGCGCGAATTGCGCTCGCAATGTCCAAGAATTCACACACCGCATGAGTACTTCCTTGCTTTCTAATTTCAATATTCTGCACAGCAACAAACACAACATATAAATGTTAGATCATTTCCACCCCCAATATACATTTTTTTACTAGTGGCATTATTTATCGCATTTATGCGCATCAACTTACCACTATATCACCATACTGATCAAACACTGACTTTAATTCAGATACCTGAAAAAATATACAGAAAAATACAACGTCAAACATGTTTTTAAAAAATGAATCATAATTTACTGGATCCAAAACTACGCTCTATGAAACAGGTTGTACAAAGTAACATATTAACCAAAAGAATAAAACAAGCAATAAGGGACTTGGTGATTGCGACGATTAGTCAAATAATCGAAATGTAGTTAGTTTTCATATTAATTAGCTACGTTTTATAGTGAGTGATGTCCAACTAAAATAAATAAAAACTAAGAAATGACTTACAGTAACGGAAGAATCCAGACTTGTGATTAGGACGGTACGTGTTGGAAAACTTGACTCTTCTTCCCCAGGACCTCTGATAATGTCACACAAATAAAACATATGCATATTTTAATATTTTATTTTTAAAAAGTGCTCATGTTGTTCATTAATTAACAACAACCGATGATGAACATGTAATATAAAGCAAACTAATAAATATAAGCATAATATACATACGTATAATATAAAAATGAATATACAAGCAATGTCAGATAGTATTATAAAGCACCACGGTACAGTAGTAGACAGTCTTAAAAAAAATTGTTTAAAAAATATATGTTGCTACTTAATAAAAGTAATACAGTAGTTTTTAAAATAGTGAATAAATTATTAAAAATAACATAAGATTCAGAGAAAGTACATACATAACATTTATACATCGCAGCGACAAAAAATTATATATATATATATATCTATTTATTTTTATAGGCCATGTGAGATGAGGATAATATTATTTATGTTGAATGTGTGTGCAATATCATTTGAGTAACCTTTTTTGTCAATTATATATATATATGGAATGATTTCAAGTACTATCATATAAACTGTTGGTTGACCGTCATCCAATTTAATAATAATAATAGTAGATGATCATGGACAACAAAATGACTTTTTTTTTGTCAGTTGCCTGCTAACCCCGAATTTTGCAGGAGTGAGTCATTTGGTCATTTCCTTTTCATTCATGCATGCATTATGTTAGAAAAGGAAGTCAAACAATTGAATGAGTATATATATATATCTAAGTATTTACAAACGTCACACATATATATTTAACTGTCAATTTTATGTGTCGCTAGAAGTGTAAAAAAAATAGGTGTCACACGAGTCATGACTAAGATGACATGACACGCAGAAGAGTAGCTCATCCGGAATATTATGGTCTGCTCTGTGAAGTGTTGTCAATCAAAATAAAATGAGTTAAAAATCCAACCAATTCACCACGGCCCATAAACACGCATATTATTGCAGTCATTTTTAATGTAGATCCGTGTGTATGTATTATTATTATTATTATTATTATTATTATACTACTACACTGTAATTCCATTGTCATTTAAAAGCGTCATTGTCTCCGTCATATACCTTTTCAGAAAAATTTTGTTCATAATACGTCAACATGTCACTTATTTTGAAATTAAATCCTGGTGTCTCATGCATAATCTATAGAAATCCTTATTTTTTTCAAATGATGCTCCCTTTTTCCTTTTATCATTTATGATTTTATGTTTTAATCGCGAATAATATATGGCTGTATTTTTCCCTTTCATTTTATATACTACCCCGCTCGTCAGCTATTCGCTACATGGAAAATATAATAATTAATAATAATAGGCTGCATAGTATATTGATTATGATGATGAGTGAATTGACAGGGAAAATGGAAATGACGATAATAAGAGTCATCATAATTATGTCATGCACGAGAAAAAAAGACAAGCAGGCAGATGTGTATAAAAAATACATAAAAAATTAATTTTTGGAAAAAAGCCTACTTGATTGTTATTAAAATGAGCTAAAATTATATAAAGTGAAAGTTATGTAGCTATGTGTTGTTTTTTTCAAAACTAAATGAAATGGAAAAACTATAAAAAAAGAATGGAAAATTGAATAGTGAACAAATTTCAGAGAAAAAATAATAATTTAAATTAGATGATGATAATGATGCGATGAATATAATTATCATGATCATTATCAGTTTTTTGTATATATGCCAGCAGGAGCACATCAGGCAAATAACATTTTATAAATATAAATATAGAGAGACTTTTTTTTCACGAAACGGAGAAAAAACAAAATTAAAACGAATGAGATATATATTTGTTTTCTTTTCAGAGGAAACAGCAACAACAACAACAATGTTTTTTTTTCTACAACATATAATACAACAAACCTGCTTTCTTCATCGGTGCCCCCCACGGACTCCTCACTTTTTCCAGTGTAGTAAGGGGTAACTTGGATTTTGCAACCGAAAAACTGCTTGTCTTGCGATGACTGTACAGCTTTTGCTGCATACTCTTGGGATTTAAAGCAGACTATAGCGTATCTATCAGAACCCGATCCAATCACCCGTACCCATGCAACTTTGCCATGTTTTTTGTACGCATGATAAAGGCCATCCTTCAAGAAATTGAATTATGAATAAAATTCTCTTGTTAATACAAATGTATTTCTTTTTTTTTTAAATGATTTAAAACTGCAAATTTTAAGGTGAAACCTTTAACGAAGTATCAGATGACCGAACAGGAAGGTTTCGGATTTTGATTGCAGCATGCAGTTCAGCACTATTCGGAGGTCTTCTGTGGTGCTGATGATGGTGATGGCTTGTTGTGCTAGCACCCCGACTATAAAATTGTACAAAAATTTACAAATTCTTTGAATAGGATACGGTTCAGAAGAAGAAGGTAAGTATTTTTTTTTAAAGTGGTAAAATGTCCAAAAAAAACTTTCTTTTTTTTCTTTCAAAAAAATCATACTACTACTTCTACTAAACTACTCTACTTAGTTAAAAAAAAAAGATTTTCATATCAAACAAACAAGAAAATACAAAGCACAATAATAGGTAGGTGTAAAATATTTAAAAGCAAATAAAAATATCTGAAGCAGGAAAAACAAGAACCCATCAACAAAACAAACACGAAATTTCACATTTTTTTTTATTGTTCAGGAAAACATTTCTGAAACAAAATAAAATAAATATTTTTCAAGCGTGGCATATATATATATCATCATTTATTAGCGCGTACCATATAGCAAACTAAGCAAGAGTTAATTCTATTATTTCATCATTTTGCACATTATTACATTCCCTCCCCCAAAAAAAAGAAGCATGCAAATATACTGTACATAAAATAAGCAGCAATAAATTATAAGCAAACATTATTATAAGCAAAATAAAACACAAGCATTTAGACAAAAAAAAGAAGCATATCCGTCATATTGGTTTCTTTTTTTACTTGAATAAAATAAAAGCAGAAATGCTCCAAATAATAATAAAAATTGCAGAAAAAAAGACGTCATAAAATTTGACAAAAAGGATGTCATCATAAAAAAACGAAGAAAAAGTTTACAAGAGCAACAAACTATCAACTCGCTATATTATACTCTCTTCTCAGAAAATTAACTAGGTAACCAGACATCCGACTCAAAGTCCCACTCTCTCACTACTTATTATTATTATTATACAACGACAACATATACATATAACATACATAATTATATCATTATTTAAGTGAACTTTTTCTACTCTACTAAAATTGTTCCCACTGATGTTGCTATAATACAAAATATATATATATGTATGCAATTTAAAAAGGAATCCTTTACAAAGAAATAATAATATACATACATGTCCCTTGCACCCTTGCATTTCAGTTATAATAATGAGCACCATAATATATATGAGTCATCATCATCTCTCACAATGATATTAATTTTGATACTATCTATTTTTTTTCTTCTATTTACATTTTGTTGCAAATAAACAAGAAAATAAAAATAGAATGTGTACAGGGTTGTTCAGGGTTCCCTTCCCTTTGTTTGACCATATAGCTAAATTGCCATGTAGACAACTTATATATTACACCATGTTATGTATATTATACAA
Source organism: Zhuqinia jingwanae (assembly GCA_027744095.1). Lineage (NCBI taxonomy): Eukaryota > Metazoa > Arthropoda > Collembola > Entomobryomorpha > Paronellidae > Zhuqinia > Zhuqinia jingwanae. Next base: position 1,875 of record JAHZNC010004902.1, on the reverse strand, counting down.
GGAAAAAAATATATTTTATCAAGGAACATAAAGGTAAACTGTACAGTAATTTCCCCTTTACAATTTTGCAGTGACTTTTAAAAGCGTTCACTGTTCACATCACATCACACACACACACACACAGCTTCCATAATCATCATCATCATGATCATAATATCATGAACTCCTCATTGTAAACATAAAACAATGAAAGAGCACACACAGCAGTAGCAGAGCTCTATAATATTATAGGAGGAGGAGAGGCATCAGCAGCAACAACAGAACAGTAACAGCGTTGGTTGGTGACTGAAGCAAAAACCTCATTGCATAAATCACGAGGGCAATAACCTTTTTCAATAATAAAAACACTTTGAGTTCAGTTTGAGAGTTACCTCCACCACCACCACCACCACCACCATCACCAACATTAGCGAACACATCAGCGAAGAAGTAGTACTTTTTTTGTTGTTGTGCCTTTGCTCCTTTGTGTGCACTCAGAAAATATTATACCTTGTAGAGTCGAGTACACCTTTTTGGCTAATAAAGTGAAAGTAAGGCTATGCGAGCGTTTGATGGCGATGATGATGATGATCATCATCATCATAATGTAAATATACCTATATATAACATAATAAGCATTATGATATGATATACTCACGAAAATGAACAATATGAAATATTTTTGGTGTTTGGTGCTGGCGAAGAAACAGTAATAATGCAAATGCACCATATCAAAAAATACATGCATACATTTTTGTTTCTCATATAATTTTTTTTGTTGCTATAATTTTCAGTATAGCACAAAAAAAAATAATAGTATTGTGTGTGGTGTTATACATTTTTTTTGTATGCATGTTCCTTGTCAGCTGCCTGACCTGCGACTGACTACACAGTACACACACCAAACAACAAGAAACAATAAGTGCCTACGTTCCTTTTGCTGTCTTGACCACTGTTCTTAGTAAAAAATAATTCATATTATTGTTTTGCTTTTTAGTTTAGTTTTTTTTTTTGCACATAAACACCAAAAGTCGACTAGATTTGTGACTTGTGACGATGACATGATGACGCATGCATGTGAAAGGGTTAACCTATACCTTACTTAAGTTATGTATGTTTTGTATATATATATATATTTGTTACTTAGGTATGTATGTTGTATGTATGTACTTTTTTATGGTCCTGGTTTGGATTCCAGAGATAAAAGTTCAACTTTCCAAAAAAAAAAATCCACAATGAACTAGTATAATATTATGTAATAGTTGAATAAATTGAAAAAAGAGGAAACTGTATATGTACAAAAAAAATGACAGAGGTGGAAAAACTAAATACGGCTGGGAAAAACCTACATTGTTAATGCTAAACTATGTACTAGAATAAGTATTTGAATATAAAGTGATTCTCTGCAGAATTACAAGGTGGACAAGGAAAAAAATAACTGCCAAGAAATGAAGAGCCACACAACAAATTATTTATAAAAAAAATAAGCTATACAACAACATTACGGATAATAAACAACAACAAAGCGGTAGTAGAGATATAACAACAACAACAACGGAAAACGGAACAAAAAAACACGCATGAATCATGAAACAACAACTACTACTATAGGACAACAACGCGCTGCGAGCTGGACAGCATACCTTGGAGAATATGATTTGGAAGAAGAAGGTGAATGAGATGGAGAGTGAGGTGCTACAGACGACGTTGACTTGCGGTGGGGTGACGGTGACGAGGACGTTGAGGAGGATGGGCTGGCTGCCGCTGGAGATCTCGAACTGTGCCGTGCACGGGAGTCCGTTTGCCGATTGGTGACCCGTGAACGACGATACCTACATAGCATAGTATAATATTTTGATGGTTTGATGGAGGAAAAGCGATCTCATATATATATAT
>JAHZNC010004901.1:0-57504 GCA_027744095.1 Zhuqinia jingwanae | reverse complement strand
ACAACAACAACAACAGTTTATCATGCCTTGAAATTATCAGATTTTAAAAATTAAACTATATTGGAACATGTATTTTAACCATTTTTCAACAAGAGATACATAATATACTGAACTGACAAGAAAGGTGCCAAATGAACTGAGGGAACATCAATTACTTATTAAATTGGTATGTAATTGTAATCCAATCGCAACCACATATAAGCAGAGTACGCAGATCACTATATATGTATTATTTACTCCATTTATAATATTTTATTAAACTTTCTTATTATACTGCCCTGCATTGGTAGGTATATGTGTCGGATGACATCTATTACATTAAACATTAGAGCAAAGGAACAAGGTGAACAATCAACAGGTAGTTCTTCATCTTCAGTAACAAAACAATCACTTACGCATACGCATTATCACTTTAAAAAATACTTTTAAAAACTTGATATCATTCATTCTCATTGTTGTATGCGTAGAGTAGAGTATAATATACAAATTTAGACGAACCCTGTTTTATGAATATGAATGAAAAAGTCTGTTGAATAAAATACAATGCTAATCGCACCATCAAAAAAATTAAGAATTACAAGCATGTGCGTTTGCAGGACTTGACATGTCACTGCAAGAAAATTTAAAACATTCTTATTCAGATGAGAGGGGAAGAGATGATTACAAGCAGCAACAAGAACAACAACAGTAAAATAAAAAATATTGAACTTATTTTCTTTACTACTACAAGGCTGTTATATAACATACTTTTTTTGAATGGAGCATATAATTATGAGCTAAAATGCAAATTCAGTGTTAAAAACTAAAATATTTATAACAAAATGTTGAATTTTACTCCGATGAAATCTAATAAACAAAAAAAGAAGACTTGTTTGTAACAACAACTCTTATCATTCCGATCATCTTTGAGATAAGTTTTTTCGTCTAGCAAGAGACAATACATTCTTTATCACTTTACAAAAGAAATATGCAAAATTATGATTTATGTGTATACGACTATGAGGTTCAATCATGTGCAAATATATACTGTATAATATACAATCTACATGCTTTTAAGATTAGCGTGATATGAAATTGACCTTATTTACCTCAAAATTGGAAATAGATGACAAATACATAATATGCGTGTATACCTACATTATATATTAGCATATTTTTTATTACTAACGAAAACACAAATCACATTTTTAACATCCGTCAAAAAAAGTTAATATGTGCCCTCAAAAATCAACATTCCAATCTTTCAGTTTTTTTTAAATGACAAAGCGCATTAATTGCAAAAGCAAACATACATAAACAATACAAAACAAATATACAGCAAAAAAAAGTTGTAACCACTTTTGTCTTTTACATGTCTCGTTTTGTTCAGTTTGTTTTTTTCAGACAGAGAACAGAACTAGGATTTCATTCTGCTAATTAAAAAAAACTACACAAACATGAACTTGTCGTATAGATTTAATCACAGCTGCATTCACTCATGTCTCTCTAGTAAATAGGTACTACATATATAATTCAATAGTTAATGTGAATTGTGAATTATGTCGATGCCAATTAATGCACTATATACAAGCATACACGCATTTAATTTATTAGAAGGGTAATGTTCAAACTTCAAACCAAATGTGGTCAAATACACCTTTACTTTTTTACGGAAGGGAGTTCAAAATAGCACACAACAGTAAGAGTGGCGTACATATATAATATACTATTACTCATTCTGCACGCTTGCGCTTTTGATTGTAAATTCTTCTTCAAGTTTAGGAAGAAAAAAAATGCCGAATATTGCGGTTCGTAATGTCAGGGTACGGTACGGGGTGGTAAAATACAGAATAATTCATAAATAAAAAGTAATTTAATATAACATTCGTTTTGTATGCAGTTGCCAACTAATTTTTTTTAGCAAGCACGTACATATTTTATATGATTTTGAGTTGTTTGTTAGTGAGCAAAGCATAGTGAATGCAAATAAAGTGCATGCTACTGCGCATTTAATTAATTAATACTCTACTATAAGCATCAACCCACCGCACCGTTTTATAAACTTCATAAATGATGGTGCTGAGCTGAGTAGGAAATTGGTAGAAGCGCAAAAAAAATATGCACTGACATCACATTGCACTTTGATTTAAACATAGATTATAAGGGATGCATTTGATTATTTCATGTTCTACCACCTAACATATTATAAGCAGCAATTGTAAGTTATAATCGATAATTAACGTAGAATGCTAAACTGTTCTTATCAAGAAAGAAAAACAACAATCGTCGGCTCGTTTGCAAGTGTGTGCGAATGTGTGTGTGTTTACATGCGTTTTTTCCAATTAAACCTCCATCACAATGATAAATGAACATCTAAAAAATATTAACACGTTGTAGATATTTATATTTATTAAAAATTTACGAATTCATTGCTCACACTCATTGTTGTACCAATGATCTTTTTTTTTTAAATAACACACATACACTTGAGAAAAGTGCATTGATTGTGCGTGTAGTATTACTAGCTTTCCTAAAGGTTTATTTTATGACTCACTGACTGTATGTGTAGTATTCGTAGTAGTAGAGGTAACACACTTTGCACTTTTGCAGTGTGCCCAGTCGTCGTGATATAAAGCAAACGTCTTCGATACAAGACCCACATAAGTATTCAACGTGACGTTTATTTTTATGCCCATGCCCACGTTAGATCTTATTGTAGGCAATTGTTAGACAAATAAGAATTTTTTAATACAAGGTAGTACTAAGTATTAAAATAATTCGAGACGAAATTTTCTTTCCAAATTGTTCGCAATACTATATATCATGGAAAAATCTTATTAGTTTTGTAGTGATAGGGGAAATCGTAAAATTGATCATGATAATTTAATCATTATAAATAAAATAAGGTATTGTTACAAATTTAATGCGAAATATATATTTATAATAATATATATGATGACTTGGACGCACAGGGCGAAATGTCCTCTGACCATGTCACACCGACTCTGTGTATATGTACGTAAATGTAATCTGTAAAAAGTACTTTTTTGATATTAAATTAAGGACGACCTAAATAATTCTTTACGAATGAAAGTTTCAAGATAATATACATGACATAAATATGCTGAAGGCGCAACACAGGGCCAAGTTGCTATATATATATATAATAGGTATGTATTTGTAGGTAGGTATGTATGTACGACATGCAGATTTTTAAATTGACTGACAATGTCGCACGTATAAAAGTAGGCAATATAATACATTCATGCAAAGATATTGAAACACGCGACAAATAATAAGTAAGTGTTTCGCTTTGAAATCGTAAAGACCTCCCTTACATTCATACTTCTAACAACACATTATCTCTCTGCTGCAAAATCAAAATGTAAAATATTATGGTAGGCAATATCAACACAGGTGAATATTTATTTTGACCACACCATCTCAGAGAGCCGCGTACAGGATCACATCGCATCGCATCAATTACAAAATTCTGCTGTCTTTCGTACAAGAAAGGCAAAAGTGGATCTCAAATTTCTACTCAACACACACAACACCCAAAAAAGGAAATGGTATTTTGTTTCGTACTGCATGTTGTATTTATGCACGTACATATGTACATATAAGAAAATCGGATGTACATCACGATAAACAATCAGATTTTTTAAAAATAAAACTATGTATCTGGTTCTACGTCAGTCTTGTTGGCCCCTTTGGTTATATCGAGAAAAAGCAATAATTAATACCTACAGTGTAGTAGTATTTATAACTTTCTTTATATTATGCCCAAATTTGAAAAATTAAAGCCCTTGTCGTCTCTTTAAAATAATTTGTCAATATAGGCATATATACAAAAAAAATCATGTAATAAAAACGAACTAGATTAATTTTGATCAGGTTTTTTTTATCGTAGGAAAGCGAAAAGGAGGAACTGAGGAAAAAGCTGTGTGAGTGCAGCAAATGAGGATTTAAATAAAAATCAATACAAGTATTCTTTTATAATGTGTAAAAAGATTTTTAAACAAAATTTATACCTATTTCATGAGTATTAAATCTTATTTGACGATACTTGCGTGTGTACATCATGTACGCAACGAGCAGTTAAGTAGTTATAAATTAAAACATTATAAATTTTATATTTACATTTCACTTTTGAAAACAAATCAAGTCCCAAAATTGCCTACCTACCTACCTACTACCTATTTTCTTATTTTTCTTCTCTACTTCTAACAGTCCACAAACTTTTCAACACAGCACTCTGCATGATGTCATCAAATTTCATTATTTGTAAATATAATAACGCTCGAATAACAATGAAAGCGCGCGGTAACGTTTCCATTTAACAGATTTGTTCAATAATAAAAAACTTATTTGTATTTCTTCCTACGTATTTGACAACTTTCGTTGCACATTTGGCCATAAATTATGGTTACCTTTTTAAAGATAGTTTGTATGTCAGAAAATAGTGGGAGATATACTAACCATTCTTTTAAATATAGGTGTTTATTTTTTTGTATTTTTTGTATCCAAATCGTTTTTGAAAGGGAAGTAAAATTACTTTTATACAAAAAGGCGTTTATATATACACTCGCATAAAATATTTTGTATTTCAACATGATAATGATTTGAATGGAAAACATCAATTCAAAAATAGTTTCAAATCCATAACTAATTTTTTATATTTTATATCAACCAAGAATTTGAAATATTTTTTAATATGAAATAAAAAGTTGAAAAACATTAAAACGACGCATCATCCTCCAACAGTTGCCATATCTTATGATGTATATTAAATACCCATTTCTTTTCGACATTTATTACCGCTAAGGTAAAAATATTAAATAAATATAAAAGATTATCATTTATGGTTTTTTTTCTTCAAAAATCTAACCATCTAAAATTTGTACCCAATACACTTATCCTTCTTATCATTCATATGAGTGCAAAATTACACAGGTGTATGGTCCAGCGCTTTTTACGAAAATTCTTGCTACATCGGTTTTTATAAAAGCCCAATACAAAAGAATGAAAAGTTTCTGTAAAAATGTGCAGAAATGTCCATTATACACCATATAAAATAATTTATGTTGGTGGTTGGTTGTCGGTTTGCTATTGCTATGTTGTATCATTGTTGCTGAGCAGACCAGAGAGCTGAATTTTTTCAACAGATTCGGGTAATCTATTCATTTAGTACAAAAATCGCGTGAATGACAAAACACGTCATATGATTACGATTGTTTTGGTAAAATTCTAAACTTATTCACTCTACTGAACATGTAAAGATATCAGTAGACTGGAGAGTAGTAAAACAATTCGTCTACTACGGGGAATTCATGAATTTTTAATTAATAATATGCGATCATGCATCATTCATAAGTTACCCGGCTATATCCAGTGTTAATTTGATCTCTGCCCCTACGCTAAGTGGAAGGATGCTAAAGACTCATAACAAAATAATTAGCACACGCTTAAAAAAATATCTATACACCTGTGCATACATGCCATATATATTATTATAGGTATATATCAATAATAATCTTCCCATTTACTCTATAAGTGGGGAAAGGAACTTGCCCGAATAACAGATAATCCTTCCTCAACATCCATTTTACATATTTAACATATACACATCTCATAAATAATGCATCTTTTAAATCACATTCTGAAAATCATTAATACAACAGGTGCAATTGCAATTCACGTACATATATCCATAAATTAAAACTACATCAATAATAGAATCTTTACGTAAGGATTATCATATAGCGACAAAGGGAGAGAGAACAAAACAGCCACAGAAAATCTTTGCTGACATGACACATGATGCTTCTTCTTCTTCTTCTTTTATTATTATTATTATTAATATTATTACTACATTTCAGGTAACAATGTATAAAGAACACAGAGAATTTATATTACATCATTAGATGATGATACTGACAAAATTTAACCTGAATGACCGCTGCATTAATACTTGCTAGATAACAACTATCGGGATGGGGTTCTCCCTCGCTCCCCACCCGAAAATCATAGATAGATATATCAAGGCGTACATGGCTTAATAATGTACATATTATAAACATATTCACCAACAGCATAGTTAACACGGTGAAAAACAAGATAAAAGTTCATTCGTGGCTTCATTGTCAATACACAGCAGTTTTAGGGAAGTTTAAAAAAAATTGTAATAACAAATTATCTGCTTACTCCCTTGTACTCCCCTCCCCCTTATATTACATGAATAATTCAGTACTAGTAGTAGTAGTTGTTGGTAAGAAGTCATAAGTATGGAATAATAACTTGGTAATAAGCAAATGACTATCGACACATCATGATAATTAAATAGATATATGTAGAGAATCCATCCCCCCTTATATTTTATGACTAACACAAATGATGAACACTGCTTTTTTTCTACCTATCTACGTACATATAGGTATCTATATAACAATTTTAAAATGCTATATTTGTCTACACAAAGTTGACTTCTAATGTTGCATAAAATATTTGAAAAATGTTAATTCATTTGCTTGCTTAGTGTCTAATCAAATCTAATGACAAAAGTGATAAACTTTGCCAGTAATGATAGGGTAGTAATAATAGTAAGTGGAAATTTTCGGGTACAGACATGCTTGGCTCAAACTGGTATTTTGCTGTATTTAATTTGCATGAAAGATTACTCAGAAAAAGGGAAACGAACTGGCAACACAAACGACGGTTCGGATCTTCGGATCAAATGGACTAAACTCACACACAAGCAGACTTGTGGAAGGAAACGCAGTCAGGCTTGTGCTCAATCCTGACTTTAAAAAAAAAGTATCAAAGTAAACATGATACTTTATTTAATTCGCAAGGTGCTTAATTATTATGATTTTTTGGCTGCAACAAGTAAGTGAGTGGTGGCAATGCAAAAATATATAATTTCGATTGATGTATTCATTCATTCATACCATGGCACAGTTTGTGAATGCATCCTATTTGTTTTTAGCTACAATAATGGTTCTGGCAATGGCAATAATATGTGAATGGGCAGTGGCAAACAGGGTCCTTGTCAATAGGTGATAGTAGGTTATCTTGCATAACACCTTACACTCAATGAAAATCCCTCAACAAAAACATTCCAAAGGTAGGCATAATGGTAGTAATAACAATAATATTCTTTAAAATCATTTCTTTGTTAAGTAAGAACCCATGTACTTTTGGACAGGAGATATATATTTTTTGTACATGTCAACTGAGTCATTTCTAAAACCTTGTTTATATTAGAGGCAAATTTTATAAAGCTGGGGTTTCCACATATTATTTACGACCAAAGATGTTTTGAAGGTTGATCTAAATTTTAGAAAGCGTGATACTTACCGTAAGCTCGGTTCCTTATGAGGTCCTTACGGAATCATAAATCATGATGGATTGCACTGGAGAATTGGTGTATGTAAATTATATTATGGGTAGCAATGTAAAGTGCGGGTATAGCTTTCACTAATCCATTCAATCAGGCACTAATAATTAATGATAGGATTATACTACATAAACATGATATGTATCTTTAACGCATTGCACTTTCCACAAAAATATATCAATCTTCGTCAGTATTTAAAAACGAATAAAAAATATTAACAAAATATTTTTCTCAAAAATCCAGTACTTAAATCTTCAAAAGTACCTACATATACATACATGGCATTTCATAAATCATTTCCTTTTCCTCTGTCAATTCCTTTTCCACACAACAGTAACTACACAAGTTTGTTTGCATATCATTGATCAGTAGATTTTACTAGAGGTCTAATTTGTATGCACATTTAAAAAAAAACTTTAATGGCTTGCATAAATTTTTGATTGACGGCCTTTCAATTGTTTGATTAAAAAGCTTATTGTCACATATATGCACTGGGTGTACTGGTCTTCTCTCACTCAGAATACTACAATAAGAAGAAGAATACACTCACAAGCAACAATCGGATGACAGCGACGGTGATTTATGTTTCACTCCTTCCCAGTGCTCGCATCTTTCTCAAGTATCATCTTCCTGTACATACATCGACCATAAAGTACCGTCTCTTTTTTCTTATCAAATCAATCACAGACCATCTAATCGCTTCTCAAAGAGTCTTTTTTAATGATAATGGTTTACAATAAAAGGTAATGAAGGAATTAGAATGTGTCCGTCTTCATTTCCATACAATGGGCACAACGGACGATCTGTTGATGATCATACACCACACAGATATACATGTATGCATGTGAAGTTGTGCGCAAGTGTGCACAAACTTTAAAATTGATGTACGCAAAATTATTATTACTCTCTGTGCGTATTTATCGTTGGTGATGATGATGATATTCAGCTTGGATGTAGTATACAGAGATGAAAACGGTGGATCGTTAAAAGACAGCGCATGAAAAATTTAACGTTCTATGCAAATATCTGTTTAACTTCATTACTTAAAGAAATAACAATAACTTCCTGGCATAAACTTGAAAGATGTTTTACGTTTGGTATAGTAAAAAATGTCAACATTCATGTTATTCGGTTAAGATCCGGTTTATTTATTTCAAAATTCCAAGTGCGTAAACTTCACTCAAATTGGATATATATACTCATTGCACATTGAGTGATGATCAAGTCATCATCACACACGTACAAATGCACTGATCTGAACTTAACTGATCACCACTGAAGAAGAATATCCCATGGATTTTTACTTTAAGGACTGATAACAGTTTGATGAGTTTAATTGAGGGTGACTTATACGCATGATATACATAAAAAACTGTAAATTTGAACAGGGGTGTGTGTGTGTGTAAATGAATGTGTTGATATGAATCTTATTATTGCACGCGATCACAGATTTAGAATTGTTTTCAAGTTGACTCATTTATATCCACTTTTCGATTCTTTTACCTCAAGAAAATCTTCAAGCAAAAGTTCACACACACATTCAAGCAGACCAAGTGACTTTTTTTTCTCTTTGGTGTAAATCCCTGGATCCTTAAGGTCACATAATATATTATTGATTGTTATGCATACTATACAGAAGAAGAAGAAGCTTCCGACAGAAAATAATATTATTCTGCTCACAGTTCACCACCACTAAACGCGAACCCAACATTTCTCAAGGGTTCTTCCACAAAAACTAATGTCCCAGGTAATAATGCTACCTGTCCTGTACGCTTCCTACGGTATCCTTCCCTACACAGGTATATAATTTTACATATGCACACAAGAACATAGAGGGGGAGAGAAGAAAAAAAACTGTTACTACATAACAATATTACATTGTTATTATTTTGCCACTGCTACTTCATATATATAGCACTAATAAGTTCTCTCAAAACAGCAGAAAAAAAGGTCTCTCATGATGTTTCCCTTTCAAAGTGAGATAGCACAATGCTGATAGTAAATTGAGAGAAAAAATAAATTAAAAATCATGCAACGGACTATCATGATATTATTATGATACCCTAGTATTCCTCTTCTTTTGTTAAACTAACAGAATGTGTAAGAACACCTCTCTGAGAATAAAATACATGCATACACATCTACAGTGTATATATATTTATGCATATGTAGATTCATTTTATATTGCATTACACACATTGCATTATTTTTTACCTGTTTGAGTTACGTATTGTTGAAAACCTGCTATGAAACTTGTTTATACAATGAGACTCACTGCATCCACCACCATTGTATCTAAACTAGGGTTGTCTGTAACCAACCACCAAAAAATCATCCACCACCATCCACCTTATCTTACCTTGATACACCAACAAAGTAAATAAATGTAGGCATATAGATAAATATATGCTACCCCTATACATATATACATATATATTCATCTGCCTACCTGTAGAGTATATATAAAGTTTCGTTACAATTACCTATCTACTCAGGTATGTTTTTATGTGCGTCAGATTGAAGATCTTTTACCGAGGGGTGGATTTTTTTGTTCGCCCCTTTACTGTTTACGTTCATTCTCACATGCCACCACCACCACCACCATAGTCAGGATAATGTAGGGCCTCTGTAGGTTTAATGGAAACAAACATGTTATTTATGTTATTGTAGAGAATGTATGCATGCATGCACCCCTACAACATACCCACATCATGTCCAAAAAGAAGTCTCGATATTGACTTGCCCATACACTTCGTTAGTACTTCACAAACATCATCATACAAAACCCACACTCCACTTCATTTTATCATCAAAATGTATAAAATGAGCCTTCAGTCAGTTAGTCAGACACGTAGCAAAGCTATTCACGTATATATATATAGGTATATATATATATGAGTCAGCATTCAACAACAAGCAGACATGTAAACTTTTTGATATTCAAACATTTTCTTGATCATTATTATTATTAACATTGGTGAGCAGCAGCATTATTTTACCAACTTAATATTATACATGAAATGTCTGTACGAAAAATGAATCCGTTTGCATGCAGATGGGATAAAGCGGACACAATTTTTGGTATGCAGATTGTTGAACGGCGACATCGCTTCGTATAGAAAGAAATCATAATACAATGTATGTAGTCTGTGTATAGTGCTGAATGCATAATAATAATAAAAAATGTATGTATCAGTGATTGTTGAAACTTCTACGGAGATTACTTGCCCCATGCTAGTATACTCGCGGCATTTCATCTCTCTCTCTCTCTCTCTCTCTGATACTTGTTGCGCTTTACTAGTTGTAACAAACAACAACAGAACGGAGTATAAGAAGCGGCCTGCAAATGCGATGAAGAAAAATCTTTGGCTGCATGTGTGATGAATACTAATGTAGGTATCTTCATCTTCGTAAAAGACGAGGCAACACTTGTTTCAATTTTGCACTTGACTGGCTGAAGATTTAAAAAATGATCACCGATCACCCACAATCGTTACGGTTGAAAAGTTGGTAAATGCAAATCTATACATATATGTACATGTATGCATGTATATATGTGCTGTAAATGCACACAGCGAAGTGGGTTTTTTGTATTAAAATGTAAGATAATCAGCTATGTAAGAAAAATCTCATTATTGTATTAAAACTGATACTTTCATTCTGCACAACGGCTATTTTTTCTAATTCAAATAAATGTAAATTGTAGAGTCAACTTTGCAGGGCCTGACGGAAGTATAAAAATATTTTTATTGCTTTTTTTTTGGATTTTGAATTCTTGTAAGCACGTTACATGCACCCGATTCTAATTTACTGTGTTAATATGGATGTGATGCAGGTGTATCTATATAAATGATTAAAAGTTATGTTGTTTGTTTGTTTAAGATATTTTTTTTCGTTCCAAAGAAATAAAGTAAATGTCATTGATTATTTATAATTTTTACTATTTGCATAGTTTGTAAAAGTAACACATTTTGTGTATTACTACATGCGACATCATACATCATTTTCCGTTAATATTTTTCGCTCTAACTTGGTGTTGTTTGTATCATGTAACCTGTCTAATATAAAAATCATTTTATATGTATATTACTGGAAAAAATCAATTGTAATGAGACGAATGATTCATCCACATGTCACGGTATGGTTCCTTGCTCCTGTTTGTTTTCGTCTGAAACGGATATGAGTAAGTACATTATTCGCATGGTTGAGTCATAATAAAATGTCCCTACAATTTCAACCCCTTTTTAAACCTGCTGTTTTGCATCATGTCACACGCATGATGTGATGGCCAAATGAAATAACAGCTATAAATGTATTTCATTTGAATTATTTTATTTTATTCCTTTATTCAACATTATGTATTTCTAGGTTTTTGTTGATATACGTAGCAGGTTTATGTAATATTATGAAACCTTCACACAACCGGTGTAGGGTGATCAAACCCAGTAATCAAACCCAGTAAAAGGTATGGTATGTACATAGGTACACGTAGGAAAAATTGGGGTACTGAGCTGATGCTAGTCATGCTAGTTTTTTTTAAAATGTATTATATAATTATTAAAACAGATATAATTGTAAAATTGAAGTTGAATATTCAAAAGTTCATCAATGTGTGTCAATTAATAATCATACGACCATTAATGGCCATACAACCGGAAATCATACCCTAAGTTCATATTTTCGTAGTATTTCGTATGCATTCAACTTTAAAAAAAAATATATATGTATTTTTTAAAGAAGAAATTTTGTATGATTATAATAATTAACTCTAAATAGGTTAATTAATAATTATAATAATCAATTTAATTGCGGTTTGATTTTTACCCGTCATTTGCAATGAAAAAAATGGCCGGTTTAATAATTGATTTTTATTTGCTTGAGGTAAATGTGCTTACACCTGCATGAAAATGAATATTTCTGGAAAATCGTAGAATATAATGACACTTGCATGAGTTGTCTGTAGAGTAAGCTGTTATGAAAATGATGCTGCCTTCCGGGGCTCGCACGTCTCCTCTCATTTACTACGTTACTACCATTTCACCCACCGATTCTCGCCTCCTGACTCACCTAATAAACAGGCAGGTAAGGGAAAGGGGGGGGGTTAAAAAATCCAGCCTAAGGGCAAGAGTGAGCACATCATGTTCGTGTATCATGGTTGTGTTTACGAATTAAAAACTACATGACTTTTGAACAAAAACAACAATCCTAAAAAAAGCAGCAGCCAAGAGAGACCATTAAATGGCTGGAAAATATTTTCGAATCTTTGAAGCAGATATTTGTGACGGATGATTTAGGTTTGGCCTTCATGGAACAGGTTCAATTCAAGTGCAACTTAAGTCGTGATCGAGCCTCCAAGTCTGAAAAGTGTAATATGTATGTACGTTATAACGAATAAAAAAAACTAGAAAAATGCTCATGCATGTTGTTGTTTTGTAGGAAGAAAAGGCATGACTCTATCCGTTTGCTTGGCTATATAATGGATGTTGCTGCTCTGTGTGACTAGTGGCTGGTAACAAAATGATCGGATATCTCAAGATCAAGGCTCTTAACCAATTTGTAGCGTTGTGGTAGACCTATTACGTTTCTGATGGAAACATGTATATATTATAACAAGATTACACATTCTGATATAATATTATATTATTAATATTCCCGTGGTTTTCATATCGTCAAAGGAAACTATGCATACAGACATACTTAGTCCATCAAAATTATACATACAACTTTCCTTGTCTCAAAACTACCCTCCATTGCGTGCACGTACGTACGTACGCGAATGCAGAAACGTAAAACATTTTTTATACATAAACAAATTACGATTCTAAGTCTATAAAGCTATCAACTTACAGCATTAAGAAGTTTGTGTTACTAAAAAAGTAAATTGTATAGCATAATTTATGGAATAAAAAACCATGTTAGAGGACATTTTGATAAATTAATTTGATGCATATACTATTATGATGCTGTTTTTGTGAATCTGCGTTTCTTACATTATGTATAATATATGGCGTAAACATATTTTGTAGTGCTCACTTATATTCTCTAAATCTCGTGACATTCAACCAACATTGCTTTTTTACTTTTCACATCACTAAACATATACCTTTCATAACGTCCGTGATTACAAACTTGTTGACCTTCTAAAATACTACTCCTGCAATGTGTGGATAATGATGATGATACAACTACGTAACGAAATACAAAGTACATAAGTTCTTTGTGGTCAAACAAATAAACATTACATCAGATCAGCCGTGTACCATTATTCGCTGGTCAATTTTCAACAATTTAAAGCATGAGGCTTATTACTGCTTGCGTTGCATTTTTCTTTCTATATGAGATTTTTTGTACAGAAAAACAAGATATTTTTTTTGTCCACATAAAAATAAAACTATGCGATTCCTGGCTGAGATTCCACTCATGAATATTTCGTTAATTTGCAAAATATTTGCTGTATTGTACATAATATGTATTATAGATTATAGACATCATCACATCGTATTTTCTATCCCATTATTACACCCATATGCTAGCAATCAACTTTTGACTTGTAGCCATCCCAACAGTTTTTTTGATCGTTTGAAATTTTATGACCCAAGACAGGGGGTCACCTTAAAATTTGAGACTATTAAAGAGTGATGTCATTATGGTTAATAGGTATACTTGTGATTATTTGAAACTCAGAAAATTATGTATAATTGTAGAAGAAAAAAATTCTGCTCAGTTTTACACTTAAATTACATGAATGTTTCATTGACGTTTGTCCTGAGAGAAGAATGATATATTTATCAAGATTTCTAGCAAATCGGCTTGCAAAAATGCTCAGTTTTAGAAAGACATTTGAAATTTGCAACAACCTGTGCCAACTAACGCTTGGATTTGATGTCACATCAATTTCGATACACATTATACATCCAGATCATATTATGTAATACATTGTGATGTTATGCAACATTTTCACGTGTATTCTTCAACTGAAACGCCGGAAGCCGTCAAATCTCGCGTGCAAAATAGTGCATCAACAACAACCTATCATTATCACATAATCTATTTGGCGTTATTATATGTACTTCCTTTTCAATCCTACTATGTTTTACATTGCGACTCCATATTATGTAATAAAATAGAATGACCCCACGCAATTTTATTGCATAATTACGCATTCTTTTATGGCGCTTTTATAAATAAAGATATTAAACAATGTTACCCTTGATATAAAAAAATATTTACATATCAAGTGAAAAGTGTTGGATAAAAAAAATATTGTCTTTGTTAAAAATTTCGATTTCATTTCATAATTGAGTAATGCATGTTTTTGTGTTTAGTGTAAATATATTATTTATTATAAAACAGTACAGTATATATATATATATATGCGATAAGTGTTTTAGCTCAGGATGTTCATTGTTTAATCCTATATTAGCTTCTTCATGTAATAGTTTCTCATCTATTTTTTTATTATTACGGAGCAGCGTAAAGTGTGCAATGCTGCAATGAATATATATCGAGAAACTCTAGTATAGGTATATATTATTAGGACATCACTGTGCCGTGAGAAAATGCAATAATTATCTACATATTGTGAGAACAAAACATGTGTCTTTAGTGATGTCTTGAAGGTGACTTTCATTGTCTATCCTTACTTGATAGATATGGACTAGGTATCAGTTAAGTAATTAAAAAGATGGTATCATCCTGAGCCTGGATACTTCATCACTTGCTGTGCAGTCATATAACTTTATAACAATATATATAATATATAGTGAGACACACATCTTTGACTATTTGTAGATAGTTAGATTAGATTTATGAACTTAAGAGCATAATTTATTCAAATGTTATTGTTCAGATATTCAAAATGATGATATTAATTAATTCATACATAACATTGTGTAATCAGGCAAACAGCAAACATTTGTCTACTTACACCATTTTGATGGATCAAAACTGTAAATTTATATTAAGGCATTTTTTCTCTCGGATAAATAGGTAATTTAGCTTTATTTTTTTTCGCGCAGAAAACAGTTAACGCATTTAAAAAAGATTCACAAACAGACTTTGAAAGCATTTTGTATTCTGTATCTAATGCATTGACTGTATTCTGCCTTATGTATGTCAACTAAAGATATATATAAATTAAGATTTTAGTACTAATAATTCGTAAATTACTTTAACTTATTGGCTTAAATCATAATTTATCCGCTCGTTTAAATGAAGCGAATAGGCACAAAATTAGCAACTAACATAATGCATATTTATGTTCTTATTATCCAGCGTCTTCATTACAAATGTCAGCAAGATTAACCAAATCATTACATACATGTACGTACTACAGAGATATGCGTAAACTTCATCTAAACATTTAAATTTTATATGTAGAGTGAAGACCATTCCTCCGATAAAAGAAATTTAACTTGGCGAGTAAAGGGACAAAGTCAGTGTGTCAAGTATCAAAAACTCAAGGCCGCCAGCTGGAGACGAATAATACATCTAATAAGTCATACATGTTCCTATGTCCTAGCTTATATTTCTGATCCATTCCATCAAACATGTTTTATCCATTCATAATCAATGTAGTACAAGTGAACGCTTGGGAGGACAATGAAAGAATTGTAAATTTAATGGGAGCACCGCAAGGATGGGTTCACTCGGGTAAATGTTGACTTTCAAAGTTACAATAATAGGGATTATCACATTAAACTATTACTGACATTGGTCGGAAACACGCACTTTTTATCCATATCAATTATGAAACAGTCATCGCCAAACTAAGCACATCAAATAACTAAGGTAGGAAATTTATGTTACTTAATATTTATACAACCTAATTTTTAAATTTTATGCATAGATTTTTTTTACTAATAATGATTGACAAACCATGCCTTGATAATCACGCTACATCTTACAAGAATGAAATTGTTTCAGTCGGCCTTCCTATTAAAAGTGCTTAGTTTTTTTTATTGATTTAGAGCAGAAATGTCCCAAATTTTAATGAGTCGATCACTGCCGACTGTGATCAGAAGGTTCCTTGCCTCGTCCACGTGTAAATTCACAATGGACTGTTTAGCTTCATGGAAGGAGGCGAGGGATGTACGGCTGCAACAAAAAAAAACATTTTTTTTTTTTAAATTAAAGTAAATTTTGGCAAATATATTTGGTAAATTACATAAGTTGAAAGTATCCGTACTCGTTATCTGTGATTCCTCCGTAGCATGGGTCACACACACGAATATCGAATTCAAAACCCATTTTCGGGAGCGACGACCTTCGATTTGAACATTTATCACAAACAGCTTTTCCACATGCTCTACAATGGTGCTGCCGTTGTCCGATCGTCTTATTTTCCATCATGGCACGTAAATTCCAAAAGAAAGGTCGCTTACAAACCTCACAAATATCCGACTCTTTCCATTCAGGCGTTTGTATCCTGTCACCTTTCATGTTCCAGGCAACTAAAATGGAATCTTCACCGCCTGACATGAGTTGCTGAGTTCTGTTCAGGTATGCCAGTCCGGTGACTTTACCCCTGAATAAAAAAATTAGTTGAGTTGGAGAATAAAATTTATTTCGAATACGATAATTAAAACTGGCATATGTTTTGACTTGACATACTTATGGCCCTGAAGCTCATATACTGTTCCTTTTTTCCCACCAATATCCCATACACAAATATTTTGGTCAAAGGATCCGGAAAACAAGAAGGAAGTATTTGGATCCCAAAGTAAGGAGCGAACAGACCCTGAATGTCCTTTAAAAGTTGTGACACAAGTGAGACTGTCATTTTCGGACAATTTTAACATTGTAATTTGACCGCTATAGTCTCCAACGAAGGCATGGTCTGTTAAGGAGTCGTATCTATTCATGAATAAATATTAAATTTGATCATAGAATGAAAATAACAATATCCTTTTAAATTGGCAGCTCACATATTTCAAGGTAACTTATTGGACTTACTGCAGCGCAGTACACCATGCACCAAATGTATGAGTGGCTAAAATATTAGCTGATCTGGCGTCCGCCCATTGAAATGTTTTGTCCCTCGAAACACTTAAAACACGTCCTTTTTCAAAATGTACCCCTACAATTCTTGCTACATGTGAGAGATAATCGCGTCTATGTTCCAATTTGTTACAATCAGGAGCAAGGTTGAATTCCATAACTGTACCATTTTCCAGGCCAATAAAAACCAATCTCGACTCGGCTGAGGTGAAGCACACAAAAATACAAGTAGCCTGAGATGGTACATATTGACATATGCTTGGCCAATACTGTCCAGAATCTCTCTTTAGCCACACTTGCACGGTTCTGCAATTTGAAAATTATATATAAATGTTCCGAGCTAAAACGATAAATATGAAACCACTTCTGTGTGATACACTTACTTATCATCTCCTGCAGTAATGACACCATCTTCACCAGGGATCAGCATAACATCGTTAAGGTCATCGGTAAATCTGTATTTATTTCAATTTTTAGTCATTAAAACACTTTATACTTGTTTTTATTCGGTTCCATCATAATTGTCTGATGATTTTTCCTCAAATTACATACCCTTCAACTTTCCCTACAAGAATCGGCTTCCTATTAGTGGCAAATTTGACACCAGGTTTAATTTCGGCCGCCATGTTTACAAATTAAAGGCTGCAAGGAACAATCTGCAAAATTTAGCGTACATTTTCAATAACTTTTTATGCAAACGTTAACATTTAGCTAACCAACAATTTTGTATACTAAATATACTGAAGCTACGTACAGTTTAAGGGGCTTTCTAGTTTTGCGACGTACTAAGCCGGAAAGTGTGTATGGTAATATAATCAAATTTAGAAAACTGGGATCAACCCTCGATGGCACCGTCTTTGTGCTATATAAATATAAAAGTAATAAAAAAATATTATGTACGCATATACTTTGTAAAGGTTGAAATAATATTAATAAATATGAATGACTTATAATACATGTAATGCATATATATAATACTTTATTTACTAACCCAATAATAAGAAATTATTAATGACGCCTACTAAATGACAAAACAGAAATCCTGTCCCATGAGTTACGTAAACTTTTAACATGGCATATTTATATTTAAAAAAACAGTCAAAATAATCACTGAAATTTTGGATAAATAGTTAATGCTGAACAAGTCAATTCTGAGATATTGTCACGCAGGTCTAATGATAATTTAGTCCAATCAAACTTGTGTACACATATTTTGACATATTTCTTAACACCACCAGTCTAAGTTGTGACAACGCAACAACAAAAAGTTGACACGCACTTTATCCACACAAAATGATTATATTGCTACTGCACATGAATACAATGTCAGTGATGAACAAAACTTCCACTTTCCAAGTTTATCCATATAAACCAAGATTTAGAGTTCAATTAAAATAAAATAAATCAAAGCAGAGCAACATTAATTTCCTCCTCTCACAACCTGCTGATCTATCATTTCAAGTACATAGACACTGAACTGAATCACAAGCTGTAAGACAATCTGTGGAGAGTAGAGAGATATACACCCAAATAAAAACATTTTTTTAGATACCTACATCAATCTTTACCATCACATCACTATTTCTCTCTCTCTCTCTCTCGCTGAAAAAAACACACGGTACACAAAATTGATAGGATAAAAAATACAAGTCAGCCGAACGTGAATTGACAAAAGTGTAAGCAAAGCTAGCAGAGAGAGCAAATAATAATATTGTTCTTTATTACACTTTTAAATTTACAGAGAAGATCACAAAAAAATGTTGTACGAGCATGTACCTGGTTCACGTCAAAGCACATAATATAAAAGAGTTTTACATGTACATGTTTGAATGTTTGTGTAGTATCACAAGTGCATGTAACGTTAAGAAAGCATAGATATGGTTTCAAATGGTGGCAACAAGAAAATTTGTACAAAAAATTTGTTTGATACAAAAAGTTTTGGGTGCAGAAAGAAGAATGAAAAAAGTTAATCTTTTGATGCGTTTAAAGCGCAATAAAGTTTAAGGAATGCAAATGATATGTAGGACTATCATAGTTTTTTATTCACATCAGCTTTGCGTAAATTGAAATACCCGTAAGTTACATTCTCTGGTTTTGTAAGGATAACGAATTGTTCCAGGAATGCTATAAGGTGAGCTGTGCAGAAAAGTATTCAAAGTAATATTTTAATTGTAGCGTTGTAGTTATTATCTTTAGTATTTCGACATTTTCAAATGTGTGCGTCCATTTTGATATCATTGTATAGACAACTTGATGAAAACAGTTTGGAACCAATAATACGCATTTACTAAAAAGAATGGACCAGTTAAATCGTCCTAGAACAAGAGGTTTAGAGGCATCAGAAGCTGATGAAGACGCAAAGCTTGTCAGAGCAGCCTTAAAGGAGCCATCCAAGTACATTAAAAAAGCGCATCAGAAGCTTAGATATGACTATGGCGGTGGCAAAGGTAATGAATCAGATGAAGAGGAAAAACTTTTCTATCAACAACCACCGTATGATGACGAAACTGAGGTGAAGCCAGGTACGAAAAGAAAGCGAGGTGGAAGACGCGGAAATGCAAGACGCAGAGCGAAACCAGTTGCACATGATGGAGAGGAGGAATTCAGGAAGCACACTGTGTCTGCAAGATTCACTGCTGTTCTGAAGGTTAGTTCAATTGAAATCAAACACATATAATTGTAGACAAACATGTTAAATTTGTATAAGAAATGTATTGAAATTAATTATTTTGTTATTAGGAGGAACTTACCCCCAAAATTGTTCCCTTCAATGGATCCTACATTGAATGTTTGAATATATGGTATAAACTCGGCGACATCGTCTCCATTCAAAAGAATGAGACGAAATATTTTGTTCAGATTGTTGGCTTTCACACGGATCAATTTTGCGAACGCTATGCATCTATTCAGTGGTTACTGCCAAGATATAAAATAGATCTGAATGACCCTCACCAACCACCTATTACAACTGAATCCTTTAGAGGAGGTGAGTTTAATTGAGTACGATTTACATTTTCAGTCAATGTTACCTTGTCTTCATCTAAAGTAATAAATAACTGTATTTTTCCCATAGCTGTCCCCGAAGATAAGCCTATGAGTATGAACTGCTTTCGTTTTGTACTTCGTCCACCGGCCCACTATTTTCAATCTAATAATCCGAATACGATTACCAGGGGTAGATTTTACACTTACAGAAGCGAAAAGTGTTACTTTGACTCTCCATCACCCACTTTGACGTCAGTCGAAAGACGCTATTAAAAATTAAAATTATTGTGAATTGTAAACGTGTAACCGGTGTAAACCTACATTGCATTTAAGTGTTGTCGAAAAGTTGAACGAAAAGTTTCATCTATGTACCAATCTTGTAAAATTTAAAATATAACTCGCGCAGGTAGGTATGTTTGTATTTTTATATCATTATCACACCGATGTGATTTGTGTGAAATCAATAAAAGTGTTCGGATTTCGGATTCCACCTTGTACTTGTAACTCCATATTTGTCATTCCTTTTACCATCACCACCTGTAAATATAACAAGTGTATTTTTGCTACACACAATATTACTCTCTGTCAAAGAATTTTTTTTAAATACAGAAAACAAAATCCACTAAGCCTTACATTCATAAAGGGTTTATGGTTTAGAATCTTTAACTTAGATGTTTCTCAATATAATAATGGGATACTTTATGGCGAATTCATATATAATGAAAATGAAATTTAACGGATCTGAGTTGGGCATGGCATCGTCGTCTCCATGAAGTTCCCTTGAATTTTTTTGCATAAAAATAAAATAATATCTGATGGCGTTCTCCAAGATAGGTAAACTATATATGCTTACATTTTTTTGCAGTCTCACATAATTATGTTGCCAATATCAAACGATATATACATATGCAACTTACACACAAACAACATACATACATACGTACGAACAAAGTATTTTTTACTTTTATGGAGTAGCAAAATGGAAAAATTTCTGCTTTTTACGTTGAATTGATGACGCGTGCACAAAAATTCATATGCATTCTTTTTTGTCTATGTATAGAATTTTAGGTAAAATGTAAACGTGTTAAAATGAAGTTATATGGATAATTTTATCATTTGCCAAACATTCGAGGTATGAAGATAAAGCACGTATTCATTATGTATATTATTGACATATTCATAACTTCACTCCTTTGAAGATGTGATTTTGTGATAAATATGTCTGAAAAATATGCCAGCGTAACCGTCGCGCGATATTTTTTGAAGTACCAGAAGCGTCAGCAAAATATATACGGCATGAGTAGACGTAAATGGGGCCGCTTTCGCAAACTCAACTCTACCCAGTACCTTTGTCTTCATCTTCTTGATAGACCAAAATGGTAATAATAACATTCACCTACATATGTATATTGGTATATATGTAAGTCTGGATGAGGGAGCAACGTCGGACCGGAAAAGGATGGATGAGCATATAGTCTATCTACGCTCTATGTTAATACATAATATGTATTTGCTCTACTTATGAAGACTCCATCCCATCCGAAACAGGGTACCGGAGTTTCCCGGAATGTGAATTTCAGATCGGATATTTTCACGAAAAACCAGAAATTGAGTAAAAGCAAGATTTTAAGTATCACAGCCTGGCTGTTTTGGTGTAGAAAGTGTAAATTGACTCCATGATATATGACTATATGACCCTGGAATGATCATAATGAATGCATACACAGAGACGATGTAATTGTGAACAGAGACACAGTTTCTTTTTAAGTGAGAATAAATCAGCATGAAGTTATATTTGTACATATACTTTCACCAATACTCACAATTACTTTCACTTTAATGTCTGAATTTTTTTAATTTGGTAGTTGTTTAAAAGTTAGAAGGTTTCAAAATGCATTGTCCAAATTTAAATTTTGATTTTAATCATTTTTAATGAGTTTATGGTCCAAGCAATTTGCAATGCTAGGCCGTAAACAGAGTTTGAGGCCAGAGCCCATTCTAACAGACTACGGGCCAGATGAAGGCTTAAGTGAGCATGCAGATATTGAATGGGTAAGACTATTAACATTTTCATATCAATAAACCAAATCCATTTCTAAATGAAACACATATGACTCATAAATTATTTAATTTAATTTTTGTTGATATGTTTTTTCAGACATGGGTCCGGAGGTTACTTAGATTATGCGCCTTGGCTTCCCTTGTTTCCGTTTGCGTCAATACACCGCGCACATTCGATAGATATCCTTTCCTTCAGTTTGCTACATTTATCACCGACATGGTCGTCACCTTTTTATTTACCGCAGAAATGATAGTAAAAATGAATATAAGAGGCTTGTTCAAGAAACCAAACGGCTATTTTAAAGACCGCTGGTGCATATTTGACGCATTCATGGTATTTTTTCATTGGATTTCGTTGATACTGCAAATGTTCGAGATTATGGGACTTGCACCAAGGCAAGCAAATTCGGAATTAAAGTAACGATACAGTGATTTGCATGAAAATGAATTGCATTGCGACAACGAAATTACAACTTGTCATTCTTTTTTTCTGAATTTCAGCTACTCATATTTGTCTATATTACGCTTCCCGAGACCTCTCATCATGATACGATTTATTAGGGTCTTCCTCAAATTTCAGATGCCAAAATCAAGAATCAATCAAATATTCAAAAGATCGTCGCAGCAAATTTACAATGTAACCTTGTTCTTTGTGTTCTTTATGAGTTTATATGGTCTGCTTGGTGTACAGTTTTTTGGGGAGTTGAGAAACCACTGCGTTGTGAAAGGAACAAATAGCAGGTACAATTGGGCTTCATTGCTTACAATTTCTGATGAAAGGAATGTTTAGTACAAGTGAAATGAATACCATAATTTTTACTTTCCCCAATAGCACCATTACACTCAACAGTTTAGCTATACCAGACACTTACTGTTCCATGGACAACGAATCTGGATACCAGTGCCCAGATGGGTTTGAGTGTCTCAGACTTGGTAAAATGATCCCCCATTCTGCTAAACATAAATATTGGATAACAATAATGATGAGAGTCAAGTACGCCTCAACTGGAAGCACAATTGGTCGTTCAATGTTTTAACTCTAACTTTCACTAATTTTAATTTACAGATATAGAACGAAAGAAACAGGGGTTTGCGGGGTTCGATGAATTCGGTACGTGTATAACATTGTATGGAATTTATAATAATTGTTAAGATGATATTTCCCATTTCAAACAGACATTATAACAATGATTTCACAGCTACCAGCTTATTCACTGTGTACCAAGCATCTTCACAAGAAGGTTGGGTTTACATTATGGCTCGTGCAATTGATTCTCTTCCTGGTTGGAGGGCTCCCTTGTACTTTGTCACAATGATTTTCTTCTTGGCTTGGTTGGTGAAGAACGTTTTCATTGCTGTGATCACTGAAACCTTCAACGAAATTCGTGTTCAGTTTCAACAAATGTGGGGGTCGAGAGCTACTGGTCGTCTTGCAGATGAACATGCCGTCAGGGTGCTAACTGGTGATGATTTTGGATGGAAATTGGTGCAAATTGATGGAGATAAACAGAAAGGTCTTGCTCCATGGCCCTTTCAAGTGATATTAATGTCGGCAGCTTTCAGGTACTATGCAAGAAAATATTTCTTTTCTGGAGAGAAAGTATATGCAAATACGTGTAGATCACAATATATTATTATATGATGTTAAAAAATGGGCAAACTTTTGCAGGCTGTTGGTAATGTGTGCTATCTTAGCCAACGCTATTTTCACTGCAACAATGCACTTCAACTCAGAAACGCCACCTGAGAGACTTCTGGACACAAACGAAAGACCAGCAGAAGCTATTAAGAAATATTATTACACTGAACTTGGCTTCACTATATTTTTTGATGTGGAAGCAATGTTCAAAATTTGGTGCTTAGGTCCTAGTGGATATTTCAAACAGTCTATTCATAAATTTGAGTTGCTTTTAGCAATTGGTACTTCCATTCATGTTATACCCGGACTCTATCTCAGCGCACTAACGTATTTCCAGGTGCGTCTATTCATATTACATATGCAACATTTTATCTTGGAGCTTACTCATGGAGAAAGTATAAATATTATTTATTATATCAATGATAATTTTACCAATCTGACAGGTCCTTCGAGTGGTCCGACTAATGAAGGCATCTCCAATGTTGGAAGACTTTGTGCACAAAATTTTCGGACCTGGAAAGAAGCTTGGCTCACTTGTCATCTTTACCATGTGTTTACTCATAATTTCGTCTAGCATTTCCATGCAGTTGTTTTGCTACCTCCAGGACTTTACAAAATTCGAAACATTTCCTGAAGCCTTCATGAGTATGAAAATTCAATACACTTTGAAATTTACCAATGTCCACCACAAAATGCTTACATTACAATTGATATGTTAACTTTCAGGTATGTTCCAAATTCTTACTCAAGAGGCTTGGGTGGAGGTTATGGATGAAACGATGGTCCGAACCCACGATTCTTTGGTTCCTATTGTTGCACTGTACTTTATCCTCTACCATTTATTCGTAACTCTGATTGTGTTAAGCCTTTTCGTCGCGGTCATCTTGGATAACTTGCAGTTAGACGAAGACATTAAAAAGTTGAAGCAATTAAAATTTAGAGAGCAATCGGCGGAAATTAAAGGTAAGTGAAAATACATAAATTGGGAAATACACATTTAACTTATGCCTGCCATATGGGAAGAATGATACATTCCAATCAGCAATGACGCTTATTATTCATGTCAATCTTTAGAAACACTTCCTTGGCGCTTACGAATGTTTGAAAAGTTTCCTGACAGTCCAAGAATGGCACGACTGAATAAGCTACCTTCGGATTTCATTCTTCCTAAAGTCCGGGAATCCTTTATGCGGCAGTTTGTCAGCGAAGTTGATGACGAAGACAATATTAACCCAGTCATTCTTGGAAATCACAAGTTGAACTGGTGTGCAGAGGAGCCACTCTTGTATAGAAAGCAGAAAATTCTGAAGTTGCTAACTCCAACTTTGCGCGTTCGCAGCATGAATAAATTGCTGAAAAAGTATGACCACTATACTTACCTACTTACATTAGAGCTCCTTTGTAAATTAAGTGAAAGCATTTTCACCTGCGTCATACTTTCTCCTTAAGGTACTTTGTGACGGCTCTCATATCGGACTCAAACAACCAGAGAATGGTGCTCGGGGATTCTGGTCCTATACCGGTGCCGGGAAAGGGTGGATTTGGGCCACAGGGAACAGTAAACTTTAAAAATAGAATTGATCAAAGAAAGTCCATGCGGCGAAGTATTAGGTCTGGCTCCTTGAAACTTAAACAGACGTACGAGCACTTTCTCGAAAATGGGCAAGCTGGCGCACTCACAAGAATGCTAAGAAGTCCTCATGACATTGACATCAAACTGCTTCAGGCGAAGAAGCAACAAGCTGAAATGAGGCGGTATGTAAATCTTGAATTATAAAAAGAAAATGTTGTTCCGTACACATTTAAAAAAAATGATTTATTCATCATCGCAAACAGCAACCAACGTGAGGAAGACCTGAGGGAAAACCATCCCCTATTTGACACTCCACTGTTTTCTGTGCCGAGGGAGAGCAAATTTCGCCGCATTTGTCAAACAATTGTTTCAGCAAGATATGATCCAAAACTTCGTGACCCCATAACTGGTCAGGAACGAAAAATGAAGTACAAGCGAATGCACAATTTACTTGGACTGGTCCCTTATTTGGACTGGATGATGATATTTGTCACAACAATTTCCTGCATTTTTCTTGCCCTGGAGTCGCCATCCTACCGTGTGATGGACCAGCTTCCATTGCAAATTGCAGAATATGGCTTTGTAACGCTTATGAGTTTAGAATTAACCATGAAAATTTTAGCTGATGGAATGGTTTTTACCCCTAACGCTTTTCTGAAAGACGCTGCTGGAATACTCGATTTGTTCATTTATATTGTACGTTCGTACATTTTCTTAATGCAAATTATAAATGTGCATATATATGTTTTTCTGCTACTTGTCTCATTTCTTTTTGCCTTGCAGGTTAGCCTAGTTTTCGTTTGCTGGCTTCCAGAAGAGGTGCCACAAGGCTCCGGTGCACAGGCGGTAATGGTGCTGCGTTGTCTCAGACCTCTTCGAATTTATAATTTAGTACCTCACATGCGAAAAGTTGTTTTTGAGCTGTGTAGAGGATTCAAAGAAATTTTACTCGTATCTATATTACTTATTGTACTCATGTTCGTGTTTGCCTCATATGGGGTGCAACTTTTTGGAGGCCGACTGGCAAGGTGCAATGATCCAAATATAACAGGAAGAGAAAATTGCACAGGGATTTTCAAGAGAAGGATCTTTGTCACCAAAATGAGAATTGATCCCGGAGCAAAAGAAAAACATCCGTCTATTTGGGTACCTCGAGTTTGGTAATAACAAACAGCAATTCAACATATATTTTCTATCAAACGGCTCATAAAAATGGTCTTTTGCCAATGTTGTCGATTTTTGTAGGTCTAATCCCAGAAGATTTGACTTTGATAACATTGGTCATGCAATGTTGGCACTGTTTGAAACATTGAGTTTCAAAGGATGGACAGATATAAGAGATGTGTTGGCTAAAACTATTGCACCGGTTAAATACGATTTTATTATGCAAAATATAATACGTAAATGCAAATCTTTTGTAAAAGTATTTTGGAATGAGTTGAAATTATTAATTATTCTGTCAACTATAGATTCACGCCATGTACATCCACGTCTTTGTATTTCTTGGTTGCATGATTGGACTCACCTTGTTTGTCGGTGTGGTCATTGCAAATTATTCTGAGAACAAGGGTACTGCACTCTTAACTGTTGATCAGAGAAGGTGGTGCGATTTAAAAAAGCGTCTGAAGATTGCTCAGCCATTGCATTTACCTCCTCGACCTGATGGTCATCCCATTCGAGCATTTGCATATGACGTTACTCAGCATATTTGGTTTAAGCGTTTTATTGCCGTTGTGGTGCTAGGAAACAGCGCATTACTCTGTATACGGGTAAGTTTGACTAAAGCATTGTAATTATTCACATTCCAAAACGTACTTAAAATACATTTAGTATATCAAATTGGTGTCAATTAGTGGGAGAAGGAAGATGAGCAAACACAAGCGGCGTTGGCATCCTCTATGAAAACTTTGTCCTACATTTCTACTAAAACGTTGTCCTCCATCTCGACATCATTCACCTGTGTGTTTGTGGTGGAGGTCCTACTGAAAGTGATAGCGTTCACTTTGAGAGGTTATTGGCAGTCACGGCGAAATCGATATGATCTATTTGTTTCAGTTATGGGAGTTGCGTGGATCGCAGTTTGGAACATGTTTCAGGGGGTACGATGATCCACAAACCATTTTGGAATATTGCCTAAACGCCTACGTATAATTTTGGCAAGTAAAAGTACGTTTGAAGTGTAATGACTTTTTTTTCTGTCTCCCTAATTTATTTCGTGTGCAGAGATACCCTGACATGTCGTTAACTTTCGGATACACAGTCATCATTCTTCGATTTTTTACCATCACCGGCAAACATGCAACCTTGAAAATGTTAATGCTCACCGTTGTGGTCTCTGTTTACAAGAGCTTTTTCATTATCATGGGAATGTTCTTGTTAATTGTCTTTTACGCTTTTGCTGGCGTCATCCTTTTTGGAACGGTGAAATATGGCGAGGGAGTGAGTAGGCACGCAAATTTTGGCACTGCAACAAAAGGAGTCTCTATGCTTTTCCGAATTGTCACGGGGGAGGACTGGAATAAAATTATGCATGATTGTATGGTCCAGGTAGGAAGAATCCCTTTTGGTGTCACATGCACCATGATTAATAAAAATGAATGTTTTATAAATTAGATTATGTAGTCAATAAGCTTAAATCAAATGTGTTATGAAATTATTAGGTATAGGTAAATATGTATGCACATTAAAACAACTCTCTCCTTTTATTTCATAGCCGCCATATTGTACGTCTGGACGCAATTTCTGGGAAACGGATTGCGGGAATAAAACGGCAGCAATGGCATATTTTTGCTCATTTTACGTCATTATTACATACATAGTTTTGAATCTTCTAGTGGGTAATTTATTCTAAATGAATTTACACTATAATGGTTTTATGGCATAGAATGATGCATCGTTATTTACTTTGTCATTAATTTCTTGCATTTTTTATTCATTTCATAGCTATTATCATGGAAAACTTCACACTGTTCTATTCCAACGAGGAAGACGCTCTTCTCAGTTACGCTGACATACGTAATTTTCAAAATACCTGGAATGTGGTCGATGTCTACCAACGTGGAATGATACCTGTGAGACGGGTATGGTATAATATACATAAATAATGATTTAAAAAACGCTTTCCAATGCACCTAAACCAGTCCATTTATTTTGAATGCCCATTACTATTACAAATAAACGGATGTTGATTGGATAACTTGATAATAGATTATTTTCCAAATTCTAGGTTAAATTTATTTTACGACTCCTAAGGGGGCGATTAGAGGTTGATCCACACAAGGATCGCTCCCTATTTAAGCATATGTGCTATGAAGTAGAAAGGTAAAAACATTTTCCCAAAATCGTTTCAAATAATCAAGAAGGTTGTAAATGAAATTCATGAGATCTTTTACTGGAATAACTGATTATTTATAGGCTGCATAATGGGGAAGATGTTACATTCCATGATGTGTTAAATATGCTGTCTTACCGCTCTGTTGATATACGGAAAGCATTGCAGCTTGAAGAGTTGTTGGCAAGAGAGGAGCTCGAATTTATTATTGAAGAGGAAGTGGCAAAGCAAACCATACGAACATGGCTAGAAGGGTGCTTAAAGCGGATTCGTGCTGTAAGTAAACATTTTATCATTTAGGTGAAAGTTGTTGAGAAAGTACTGTGGCAAAAGTATTTGATGGTATATAATAAGTGTCAATTTGTGTGGGATTAAAATATGTACATTTCGTCTCAAAGTAAAAAAGTAGAAAAATCATTTTATGAACTCAGAAACAACTACAGCAGCAACAACAAGCAAGTCTCGTCGCTAGTTTGCGAGCAAGCAATGAATACACGTTGCTGGCACAATCTTCCACAAATCAAGAATCAACCGAGCCTCCATTAATATTAGGCCTGTCAGGAGCATCGCCTACTACTTCCAATTTGGCGACACCGACGACAGGTCACGCCTCCACGTTACAGGCTCAATCCAGTTCGTCTGTGACGTCTCCTTCCAATCCAGAGCAGCTGGAAGCGCATCCACCTCATCAACATCCCCCTTTTGTATTACAACCTTCGGTTAGTTCAACAACCGGCTCGCTGGGTCCAGAATCAACAAAATCAGCAATGAAGCAAAGATTGGGCAGGTCCTTGGACATGAGTGAACCCATTTCTGTGTCTCACGTTTCGTCGTCATCTCGATCGGATAGCGTTAGCTCTGGAAGTGATGTTAAACGTTTATCTTTTCTAGTGGCGAAAGATACCCAGGGGCAACAATCTGCAGACGGTATTTCGTTGGACGAACAACAAGGTGGGGCACACGGACATCCTAGCGTCGATGCAAAAGGGAAACCAGTAAAGAAAGGAATGTCCGACTTTCACAACGGGCCATCGTATGGCAGAAGGGTTTGTGACATTAGGGGATGGTGGGGGGAAACTATGACACACGATAATGAATAGGATTTATACGTAAAAAAAATGTGAAAGTCTTTTAGATATTTTTATGCATAATATGTATCTTGTCAGGTAGAAAGAAAGTATTTACTCATCACAAAGTATTGTTCACAGTATTAATATTGCTATATAGTATGTATTGTAGTTTTGGTGCCAAACAGGATGGAATGAATATATACTGAGCTGTGAGTGAAAGTTCAATAATGATAATAATAATAATGCACACAATATCTTTTAACAAAATTTTGTTGGAAATTATAAAAATTGAACCTTGAAAGCAAAAATGTTGCCGAATTGAATAATAATATGCTTTATGCAAGGCTAAAACAAAATAAAGGATGACATTAAGATTACTCGTTGACATTTATTCATTATTCAAAACACACCAAGGCATTGCGAAAACGAATGAAATCCATACTATTATTTCACCTCTCGAAAGTGAATCGATCAGTAGTTGCCTATCTGCTTTTGGAACATGTTTCGCTGACTAGCATTTGTAATGAGGTTTACTCGTGCCTTGGCTGTTTAAAAATTCATTTGCAAGAAAAGCATAATATAAGTGCTCTCAATAACAGTCTCAAATCCTAGCTAGTCACACAAAGCGTATTCGACTGATATTTCGGTATAAAAGCATTTTAGGTTTGGCATGTGTATAGATAGGCATAATAAAAAACACACGCATGTATGCTTGAACAAGTGAAGCCTGAGCCTGTGATGTACATTTTAGACAGACAGTTACATATCTACTTGTCTATTCCAATTGACATTTTGAGAAACCATGTCATTTCGATTAGAGGATACATATCTCTTTTTATGCTTTCATTCTATTTTTCCCTCTTGGATCATCTTCAGTTGGCTACTATGACCATGTATGTATCATGTAGAGGACCTCAGCGGTCTTTTTCCGTTGTTACTTTCGCCATACACCTCCCCTATAAACTGTAAAGGACACATGATCAGCTTCCGTCGTGCTCGTACCATGACCAAAGTTAATCACTACTCCACTGCAAAAGCGATATGAATTGTTATAACGTCTTAACTTTGTTCACGAGAGATGCGTGCAGCTATCACTACTGCTGCTGCTGCTGTTTTTATTATTACTTTATTATTACTACTACTGCAGACTCACATCTCTACGTGCTATTGTCGTACAAAGTGGGATTGTGTTACGGTTCTGAGCTCTGATATGATAGCAATAATAAAACAAAGAACTTTAGCAAACAAGCAACCCACTGGACTCTTCAGACAACGTAGCCAGTTGTCAGTTTTCCATTGCTTTTGGCTCTGCAACCTAGGAGACGACTAAAGCTAGAAACTGTTGTTTTCCAAATCAGCTACTTTCACCCTTATCATTAAAAAAGAGAGTTTTACCAAGAAACTTCTCCTTCTTCCTTTTATACGTGTCTTTTGCTTTTTTGCAGCTGGCAAAAGTGTATTTCATCACGTTTCACGTTTGCCACATCCATGCATAATGTATAAGCTGCAGTTTAAATCAGTCGAGTCTTTCTTTTCTCTTTTTTTAATCTATAATGAAAGCAAACATTTAATATATTCTGCAGGAAGGTTGGTCAAACAAAATCTGAATACCAAAAACATTAGGTCCATATAGATGGGTCATGGGTGAGTAGTACACACTATCCACTATTCAGGTATCCACACAATTTTAGCATTATTATTTGCACTGTCTATAACATCACCACTACCCATTGTCAGCCAACATCCCATTTCCTAACAACACACACCGTGTTTGTTGTGCTAGCTACCTGGATGGTACACAAAACAGGAGTTTTATCCGAAATTGTATTCTCTCTTTTTTCTACATCATCAACTTTGGTAAATGGTTACATGCTCTTGTTTCCATTTAGTGCAAGTCACAAACACAGCGCATAAAACCCTATCAAATCAGTACGGCAATGAAAAAGTGTATGCATGTGTCATATTTCCTTCGCATTCGCCAAATATGTAGGTAGGTGATAATAATCATGATGAGGCACGTAGTCATGTTTGTTGAAAAAGAAAAAGCTTTTTTTATGCATCTATTTGCCATATAAATGATTCATATGTATACAATGCTTTCCAATTTCTTTTATAAATAATAAAGTACGTATGTAAACAAATCGAAATCTATATTGCATGTCCAGTGATCATATAACATGCTATACTGGAGTGTAAAGAAAACAAATTTTAATGAAGGAAAAGCGAAAAGCGTGTAGCATTTTATTCTATATGCATCTCTGGAGTTAAACGAGGCATGAGCAGCATTCTGTCAGTGATGATGATGTAAACTGGGCAAAATACCGGGATTCTGGAGGAATGAGTGAATTCTATTTTCCATTAATTATTAACTTTTCAGCTCAACGTCAAAACTTCAGCGTCTATGCAATTTGATGCTGGGGTACATTGTGGATAAAAATCAATAACACTATACATAGTGGCCATTTGTGATGCATATTTATGATTTTAGTCCAAAATCAAAAAAATAAAAATAAAAATCAGCAAATATCCATTCATGACTCACACACACTAATACACTCACACTCGCATCCTACAAGTAAACTCAAACAGAAAATATAGGCTCATGATATTCACGATAAAAATATGCCTACCAAAAATACATTTGCACGTTCAACATAAAAGTGGAGAAAAAACAGCAGGAGCTAGAAGCAAAAACCTTGGTCTAGTGATTCTAGTGAAGCATCTATGACATTATATGATGCTGCAGGAGTAACAACAAAAACAGCATATCATATCAAAATTTGAAATCAGGGCTCACAGTCAATGAATCACGTCAGTAATGAGGATGAGGGTGCGCTGAATTAAACCGTGTATGTAAAAAGACTGAATGAAACCATGTATGTAAAAAGAGACAAATACACAACTGGTAATATATTTTGTATAGCAGATTACTGCAATGCTACATTGCAAGGTTTTAACATAAAAAAAGCTCCACCAAAAAAATATCATATAGAAATTTACAACATGAAATCTTGAAGGACTTGGACAAAAGTCATAGGATTTCAGGATGGTGGTGGGGTGAAACATTATCTGTCTAAAAGACTAAGTAAGATATAATACATGCATAATGAGAGAAGATAAGATTTCTATTTTGATTAAAAAAAAATCATGAATGTGAATGTATGTATACAGTGACACCGAGAAAGAGACGTCTCTTTCACTGCATCTTGTGTGTAGCAATAATAGTCTAAAAGATACATCATCATATAGGTACAAATAGCAAAAAATTGAATTTTTTTTGATTTGATGCCAGATGAAAATGCTATGAAGCCTTACATTTACAATATACAATATATGTATATGCCTATATGATGTCTTTTTTGATGATGTAGGCACTCTTGGGTCAGGCAGGAATCTTTTGCTGCGTGTGTGTGTGTGTGTGTACCGTAAAAAATCTTGTATATGTACATAAAGTACAAATGTTTTTCTATTTTAAATTGCTGTATCATCATCATCTTATCATGATTGTGTATATATTATATGCTTTCAAATTTCAGACTGTAAATGATGCATTTTCCGACGCGAATGTCGCGTCATCATCATGATTTTTATTCATCCTTATTATTGTATCATTATTATCAATGTTACATTTTACTTGTACATTTATTATAGTAGTGTAGTACACACAGCTAATTGCGAATTCTCTATGGGATGAGAAATGCCCAATGCACAAGAAGCATATAAAAGCTGAAAGTGTGCCGGGCCAATTGTGTCACAAACATCTCAATATTATTGACGTTTTCTTTTATTGCATATTATTATACAAAAAATGCGTGCATAAGTGCCTACTAAAACCAAGTATTACAATTACAACAACAAATATTTAGAATGAGAGCAAAGAAGGTAGATATAAAAACGAAACGTCATTCCATGAACAAAGAATATATGTACATATCTTGCACGTTTGCAATTTGCAACCCATAAGAATGCCCATCGACTAATTGAAGCTGCACGTTGTGGATAAAACGCAGTCGGGCTTAATGGGAAATCAATGCTCATAAAAGTTTGATGCAATCATATGATCATTTGGTTAGATCACCATTTAAAGGATAAAATTATGCATATCATTTTGTTTCTAATTATTATTATATTACATCCATTACACTTTTTATGAGTACACACTAACACACACACAGTCACAGTACCGCAAATAAAAATACCAAGAATCAATGATTGTGTGGTCATTGGCACCAATCCACAACGCTGCGGTTGACATGCGTAAACATATATAAATATATCATTTCAAATTTTTCTGATTTAAATGAATTGGATGATGTCAATCCGATGATATTAAGTTGTATGAATACTTATTAAATGACTAATTACACTAATTCATTTGAAGAAAAGCATTTCATTCAATTCGTCATTCATTCATCCATGCGACATATGATCGAGTATGTTTTTCTACTAAGTAGTTTGACAATTTTATCATTTGATGTGGAATGGCGCAAATAGAATATTTTTTTATTGCAGTGCTCCCGTTTTTATGCATGGATTCCATCCATTTTATCCAAAACTATTCACTCACATTATGCAAGTAAAAGTATAAATATAGGACCTACAAAAAAAATGCTGGTTCTGTACTGTTCTTTGTATAGCGTTCCCGTCCCGTCCGTCACCACACACATAGTATAGTTTCCGATATCCGGAACAGTCAGTATCCAAGAAGACGAGAAAACTTCGACAGGAGAGTAAGTTTTCACTCCAAAAAATCTCGTATCCTGGAAAAAGGGGTGTTCAAGAAGTGTACATTGAAAAAAAGGTTGGATGGATGAATTGAGAGAGAAGTGGTACAATACAGAGCGATTACCAAAAAAAGCAACTTCTTTCTACAACTGCTGGTTGTGTGTTTTATGGAGGATAATATTCACATGCATGCATGATATGTACCAATACCAAAAACATTGCCATAATATTGCATACAACAAACTAGTAGTAGTAGGGAGAACTTTTCACGATATTTGTCTTTTATGCTTGAATATATGTAATACAGTGATGTGTGGTTTTCAAATTGGTATATAGATATATTAGTATATCCTTGCCTAACAATGCAATTGCAATATAAAGGGCATATAAGAATTAAAACTATATTGATATAAACACAACTGGAATATTGAATATATATATTTATATATACATGTATATATGTATGTATATATTATATCGAGAAGGATAATATTTCTATGTGTATCCCTAGACAAGTAAGAAACTGTCCTCAGTTGGTTACATGTATTCAATTTATGCATGTACACGTACATAACGTAATGTTGTGCCCATAATAATGTTGGGTGATGTGATGATACAAGATTGAGAACACACAGGAAAGAAACAGTGGGTTTTTATATTTATGAACTTCTGAGTGAGGTGTATGAATGTTTTATTGAAAAATTTATGTGGAAAGTGTTTTAAAAGAAAGGAGGAAACAGGATGTTCAAAAGGTGAACAAGTTTGTGAAAGACCCACAATTTAATAGTTTGTAATGTTCATGGGCTAGTATAGTTTTATTTAAATTGTGTGTGAGTACTCAGCAAATTTTTACTTTTTGGGGAAAAAAAATAAAAGAAAGTTTGTACACAGTTGGTAGAAAAGAATATCTGAGAGAGAGAGATGTTGAAATGTGTGTGTGAAGTAATAAAAAACTGCACTGCAGTAACGTGTGTGTGATGGGCAGTAATCCGAAACCGAGAAGTTACAATTTTCATTTTTCAAATTACACACGATAGCTATGCGAAGGTTAAGTTATTACTTAAATTGAAGATTCTCGCACGTTTCCGACACCTGCATGCCAAGGTATTTAGTCAATGTATACGACAGAGAAACAACTTATACAGAAAAGTTCATACATAAATGCACAATCGGTGAGTCATCCTTCACTCATGAAGTAGTTTATATGCACGATTATTTTATTATACGTGCAAGGTTTATGACAAATTGAGCAAATAATAAGAATGAATCACATTTGTTAATGTTTTGTACAAGTGATATATTAGCTACTGAATGAGATCATTTTTTTTTTACTTTTAGCCGCTGCACTTAATTTAACTAAATTATTTTTTTTTACAAGTGATACAATGTTTCCCAAACCATACACACACACTTGTCCAGAATATATATGATAAAGTCGTTTATTTATAAATTTTACAAAATTTATTCAATGTACAGCTGTGGCGATAGATTTTATAAAATTAAAATAGTTAGATTAAAAAGGTTAAATAGGAATCAATTTGAAATGACTACAGTGTAAAAAATAACCAAAAAAAATTGTTGGTTTTGATTTCCTATATATTTCAGTGTGTAGTGTGAATCATGAAAAGCGGCCGAAGAAAATCGAATGAAACTGACTAATGAACCTGTGGAAATGCTACTACTACTACTACAGATACTGTGAGTGAGCCAGAGAGGAGTGCATCAAGTAGTAGTGAACGGAAATGTATCCTCTTCGTCATTGATCATATGCACATTGCAATTTGTGTTGCAATGACGGGAACAGTGAGATTATAGGGTTCATGTAATATCATTATATTATATGTACCAGTAGACAGAAATAGAAAATGATTCTGCATCATTGGTCTGGACATTCCATATTCTTCCTGATTTTTGAGTTGTTAAGCTGTATATAACGATCTACTAAACTCATCAATACACCGACTTTTATCGTCAACAACACTTGAAGATTTTGTGAAGGAGTTTCAGAGCGAGACTTTTCATTTTTTGCATTTTACCTGACTATTTCGGACTACAGAATAAGGTAAGGAAAATACATGGCAATCTATATAGGGCAGACTGTTACATTGCATGAATCCCTCTTAAAATTGGCTACTCATCAATGCATTTAAATAAAGTGAGGCTACATGAAAATGTGCTTTCAAACTTGCTGCAGACTCATCACAAAAACACTTCCAAAATGATGTCAATGGACGATGAAGACAAGCCACCGGCGCCCCCAGTCCGACTTACCAGCAATAGGTACCAAATGTACATGATAACAAACTAACATGATTCACATATTTTTTTTCAAAATAAACTGAATATCGAATCATGTTACATTTATAAATAAAAATCACGTCGTGTTTCAATATTTTTCAGACCGGATCCCAATTCTATTGTGCCGGTAGATCTTCGACCTCTTCCTAAAGAACCGGAAAATGAAAAGAAGAAGAGTTCGAAAAGTAAAAGTTCGAAAGCATCGAAGAAAGGCCTCGACGCAACTATGGATAAACTTAACATTTCACACCCAACAAATTTTGAACATACAGTACATGTCGGCTTTGATCCAATTACTGGAGAGTTCACGGTGAGCAATTTATTTTTGTTTTCGTGCCCACACAAGTTGATCATTTTTAAATTTAAAAAAAGTGCTAAGAATGTAATGTTTGATAACAAAAAAGTGAAATTCCATTCATGATGACGTGCGTTCGTACCAAGCATTTTGTAATGCAATGGATTTATGGATTTTTTACAAATGAATCTATATTTTGACCCCATAAAATGAGAGATACTTAATAATTACAATATATTCCATTACTCCTATACTACAATATAATACAGTCAATCACGATTTTCAAATTGCTTATTTCGAAACTTCTTTTATTTTCCATGCAATTCATTCTTGCCAAATTTCCTAAATCAGCCATTAAAAGTAAGTTTTCTGAAGTTATTGTACATATTCACATCAGTACTACGTTTAATGTAATATGTAGAAGTGAGACTTTACATAAACCTGTTCCACCAGTTATATATATATTATTTATTAAATATTTCACGAGCCTATTTTTAATATTATTTTTTATTTACTATTTACGCAAATACTCTTACTGCTCGTGTTTGTCCTGTCCTAAAGGTTGATCTTGTTTAGTAATTTTATGTTTAATTCATATATACAACTTTAATCCTTTTTTATAAAAGAAAAGAAGATTTTATTATAAATCTTATTGCACTTGCTCGCACGTCACAAATATTATGAAGAAAGTAAGTTGTGCTACAATTTGCTGTTATTTTTTATATTAATTATTATAATTTTATACTGTCATGTGTAACTGATTTACAAGCCTCGTATTTTCACAGCCATGAATGTGTAATTTCATTATTTAAAGTTTGCTCAAGCTGACTGATATTTTTATTTAAAGTGATTATTATATTGATTGATTACGCTTTCTTTTATTTTTAAGCCAAGTAAAATTATACATTTAACAACTAACCGAAAACTACCTTTTGGGCAACACTTGTCGAATAAATTGTATCCCAAAAAATATCCCAGTAAGTAGTCTAGTAAGCACAAAATCAACCGAAATAACCCTTTTTTTAAACTTTTGATGTAGAGTGAAAGTTACCTTTATAGTGTTTAGTGTAACGTTACTTCTACCACAAAGTCAATGAATTATGACTTGAAGAACCTTGCTTAAATTTGTTGTCGTAAATTGAGGCTTATATCGTAATCGCATTAGTATTTTTATATGTCAAATAAAATGTTTGTGAGATTGGAACACTTCAATATTTTACAGGGGATGCCGGACGAGTGGAAAGCGATTCTTCACAGCTCCAACATATCCAAACAGGAGCAGAAAAACAACCCACAAGCGGTTATTGATGTTTTAAAATGGTTCGAGTCGAAAGCCAATAATAAGCAGGAGTCGAAATATATGACTGGTGTCAAACCAAGTAGTGGTAAGTTTGCTTATAAAACATTTTTGTAGCTAAATAAACTTGTGGCTGCCTTTTTGTCGCATTTACATGTATGGAAGAAATGAAAGTATGACTTTAAAAGTTTTTATTATTTTTGTAAAATTTAGAATGTAATAGTAGCCGAACACCTACGTCTGGAAGTCATCCTTCTAGCTCACCTCCAACGACACCAGAAACGCCTTCCGGAAAAGATCTTGAAGAACACGAGCACTCAACTTCGTCAGCCCCTGTAAACCATACAACTGTGCTCAATCATGCACCTAAACTACAGACACTTTCCAGTCCAGTACATCATTACATACCACCTCCGCCGCCTGTGGCAGCTAGACCTGAGAGAACAAAGTCGATATATACCAAACCAATCGATGAGTTTGAAACACCTTTTCCTGCACCAAATGGAGCACTTGTCGATAAAAACTGCAATACGGCTATCGGCCCTCCTGTCCAGAGATCGCCAGTTGGAAGCCAGCCTCCGTCGTTACCTGCAAGCAATGTGGAACAAGCCATCACAGTCACATCGCCTCAACAAGGCATTTCCAATGAAAGAATAGCACTCCACTTTCTACCTCATAGTTTGATATAGCTCAGGAATGAGCAGTAAACTCAATCAAAAGTTTATGCTTTTGTACACATATTTTTGTAGGTGGTAATGGAGTATTTACCGGGTGGTAGCTTAACCGATGTTGTTACTGAAACATGCATGGATGAAGGACAGATAGCTGCTGTTTGTCGTGAAGTTTTACAGGCCTTAGAGTTTTTACATGATAATCAAGTCATTCATAGAGACATAAAGTCAGACAATATTCTTCTTGGCATGGATGGCTCAGTAAAATTAAGTAAGTAATTTTGTCAACTACTGTAATAGATAATTTCAATGATAATTTCAATTTCAGAAAATTAAATATTAACTTTTTGTACTTAATTTAACAAAAATAGCTGATTTTGGATTCTGTGCACAAATAAGTCCAGAGCAGAATAAACGTACCACAATGGTAGGAACACCATACTGGATGGCGCCTGAGGTATTTGGCTAATAATAGACATGCATGAAATTTAGTCCAAAGAATTCCATTTTGAAAAGTTCAAGTAAAATTAATGTGTATTTTTTTACTAATCAGGTTGTAACGAGAAAGCAGTATGGGCCAAAGGTTGACGTATGGTCACTTGGAATTATGGCAATAGAGATGGTGGATGGGGAACCCCCATATCTTAATGAAAATCCTATTAAGGTTTCAAAAAAACATTTTTGGTTATGATACCGCCCGCATTTTTTCCGTTCTCGACTTAATTTGCATCTCCTTTCTCTGAAATCATTTATAGGCCCTTTACCTGATAGCAACGAATGGCAAACCGGAAATTAAGGACCGGGATAAAATGACGCAAGAATTTCAAGACTTTTTAGACGCTTGCCTGGAAGTAGATGTAGATACGCGGCAGACAGCTTCG
This sequence comes from Zhuqinia jingwanae, assembly GCA_027744095.1. NCBI lineage: Eukaryota > Metazoa > Arthropoda > Collembola > Entomobryomorpha > Paronellidae > Zhuqinia > Zhuqinia jingwanae. Next base: position 17,301 of record JAHZNC010004901.1, on the reverse strand, counting down.
GATTTATTGAGACATAGATTTCTTCTTAAAGCAAAACCATTGACTAGCTTAACTCCATTGATTGTAGCTGCAAAAGAAGCAACTAAAAGAAGTTGCTGAACTGGAATGATGAAAATACATGTACTATTATATAATACTACATTAATCACTCAATTATTACCCGACATTCTTAAGTTGCATAGAATAAAATTGTATGCTGTTTATACATGATGCGTTTCATGTCGCCATAATTTTGTTTCTTTATAATATTTTTACAACAAAATCTGCAGCTTCGATTAACAAACAGTAATAATATGTTCGTAATCTTACCAGTCAGTAAATTTTTAAGTTTTAAGGCTATTAGAATATATAAGCGTCGATATGTACCTTGCACAACGTAAGAAAACTAGGTATTTTAAAATTTAGGACGATGGGAGAATAAAAGATTTTATGTACATTGTACATTAATAATATAACACGATATCTACTCAAAAAACTGTGTAATTTTTAAGAGTATAACGAGTGTAACTAAATAATTGTTAAATACTGTAAATATATAGGTAGTTAGAAAACTACATATAGGAATTATTTATTGAACGTAATATCGTAGAGAATCTTACATATATATCTACTTCAACGAAAGATTCTTCCGTTTGATACTTTAAAAAAACACCGTGTCGTGTCTTGTGGTTGGTTATATTGTATCTACTATGACGTAACTTGCAATAATGATTATTTAGTTTTATTCAGTGGAAAACCTCTGGCGATTATTATTTTATAAAAATCCATCTCTGCTAATAAACCTGTCCACTGTATAAAATGAATACAGTTTTCTAAAACAGGCATTATTATTATCGCCGATTTGTATTAAAGTTGGAGTTGTGTTTTAAATATAGTTATAGGAAATTGCTGTAGATATTTTTGTTATTTGCAATGTTATATAGATTGCTAACTTACATAAAAAAAAGAATGATATAGCGAATATTACTGAACTTTCTACAATGTGTGCCCTAAAATGATGCAGCGCGGTTATGTGGTGAAATATTGTGGATAATATGAACATTTAAAATTGTAAATGAACAAGTAAACCATAAAAAACTATATATTTAATGTAACAACTAAACAAAAACAAAATAAGAAACAAGTATGCATATTTTATGAAAACAAACCTAATCCGTAGAAAAGCCATAATAATAATTATGTACGAAAACTTTAGCCTATAATTTAAAACAATGATCCCAGTAACTGTGAAGTCTTCGTATATATATCGTGTAGTTAACGCGTTAAAACGATCTATATGCTGAAATTCGATTATATAACAAACAATATCGGTTAAAGTGCCATTTATGAGTCAAATTCCGATTCGTATGAGGAACGGCTGACTAGAAATTATATCAGATCCAACTTGAGAATAAAAGTATCAATTACTAAGATATATTGCTCGAACGAGCTTACAAGTCAATTATGAAAAGTGAAGCTAAAATATTTTTTTTATATATATTTTTGCACGAACAGTCACATAAAGCTCATATACTGATTTTTGCTCATTGTTCATCTTTCTCACTCTCTCTTTGGTTCATTCTAATTATTCTTACGTTGTTGCAATGTTTCATGCTGCAAGTACATGCTTTGATACCGCATACAAAATACAAACATGTAGCCCATTAAATAAAAACAAGATTACATCAACGCACATTTTTTTTAGCAAGACTTTTATTTTATTTTATTCTTTTCGTATATATTTTTTTTCAAGATTCATGTTTACACAGATTTTAACAATTTCATTTCGATTCGATAGTATCTCCAATTAATTGAAAGATGTCTTGCTTTGTATCCATCGACCACTCATCAAAATGTTCCGGTGTACATTTGCGAACATTAAATCGTTACACACAATTCATATAAAGTACGTATTTGAATTTTAGATTATTTTCTGAGCGTTACAATGGTTTTTTTTAGAATATAATCTTTTGGAAGTTAGAATAACACAATTTTACTTGTATTTAAACATGCAACCGCTTTCTTTTACAACCAATTAATTGGATGTTCATTTACATCAAATTTTAGGACGTAATATAAACCCTAAATGAAATTTTTTATTGACGCGGTGCACAAACGAAAAAAAACGCGTAGTCTAGAAATAACACAAAAAGAAATTTTGAAGACAAATCACACATAAGAATTCCAATGTGACACTTTCCATACTCTTGGAAATGCTTTCCTTCGTAAAGAAATTGTCAATACAAGTTTTAGTTATCCATCAAACACTTAAGTTCATACTAATTAATTAACAATCAAAACAAAATGTAACTCGTGTCCTTCATTCAGAGTAACTTACACTTTATGTGTTTTCAGTAGATGTATCTTCGTTAAGTTATATTATATGAGACTTCGTGGCCCATATTACAGTATATTCAACAGACTTCTTTAAACGGAAAACTATGTACTACATAAATATATGTAGTATATATTATATATGTATATATCTCTTAGCCAAAACAACCTTAAAACCGTCGTGAGGCAAACTTTTTTTTTCCCTACATACATGCAATAGTATGATTAGGTCTGAAAAGTTGTCAGCAAAATGCCTACCTTTGTTAGGCATGTACTGAAATGTGGTTCCATTTAAATCTGTCTCACAAACGAAACTACCTTCACCTCCCACTTCTTACGCAATTAGTTACGAACGAAAAAATAATATGATTAATCACATTCTCATACGATCTAAGATCATTTTTCTCTGAATATTTACAATATTTCATTCAGACATCATTATCTCTTTATCTCTGGAGAAAAAAAAAGATTTTTGTTTCCACTTCATTCCTTAAATTAAACTCAATATTATTTTTGATTTAATACACCATCAAAACCTCAATCATCCGACAAACCATACCTACTACACTTTTTAAAGTATTGTATTTCATATTTCTGTTTAGGTAATGTATCAGTATATTATATTGTTAATAGAAGTGGAGTTTGGACATAGCCATCCAGAAGTAACGCAGAAAATCTGCTGCAAAATTCACTCAGATAATAATATATATTCTACTGTACCTACTCTTGATTAACAAGAAAAAACTTTAGGTAATTTGAGGTCTTATACAAGCATACGTAGTTAAATTAACAATTACTCGTTATTATCTGAATTTTTTGTGGTGTGCTGAAATTCAGGGAACAATTTTTATCTACTGGCCAGGTGATACACTATTAATGTAATAATTATAATAATAACAACAATAAAGTTGAAATTGTACATAGTTTCTTGTTAGCATTATTAATTAAGGTGACAGATTAGGATCGTACGAATCCTTCAGGGTACTTATTTTCGAAAGTGAAATAGTTATGTTCAAAATAAAGTGCTGAACTGTCATTGATATTTGACGTATCTACACCTTACGTTCAATCAAGACCACTTCACGAATTCTCGTAATTTTCAAGAAACAATGAAAATTTGCACAATTTATTTTTTTACAAAGAAGAAAAAGTAAACTTAAAAGAGATAAAAATGAAAACGAAGCAATTAACACTAAAACAACAGCGTCATTTTCGGATTTCTCGTTCATATTGTAACAGATTAAATGCAGTTATCCAACATTATTAGTAGCAATAATGATTACTACTAAACTTGACGACAGACACATTACCTCATGTGTAACGTTAGCATTATACGCAGACGAAGAAAAAAATTGAATTTATCACTGAATAAATGCCAATTTTTGAAGAAATTTTTTAAAGATAAATTGAAACTCTTGGCAAAATGCGTAACCTAATGTTTCTTCTTCTTGCGTTTCTCTTTTATAGGGAATCCTACAGCTGTGCCTGTTGTAGAAGTATAAGTATGACTATTACTTCTACTCACTGAATGACGCACCCAAGGTGCAACTGAATTCGTATCCCCCAGACTCTTGCTTTTGCTTAGGCTTCTGTTGCTACTACTACTACCAGTTTCCGGCCACTCTTGTTGATCTGTCACATGATAATTTGCAGGCTGCTTAGCTGGTTTGTTTCCAATTTCGCAAATCGACTTTTTGTTAGTGTTGGTCTTTTCCGCAGTAGCATTTGATTGTGAAGATGGTGAAGCTCGCAATCGCTCAAATAAAAACAAACGCCTGGGTTCTGTGACTTCCTCTTCCACAACAGAGCTGTTACTGTCTGTAAACACGGTCAAACTCTCTAAAGAATCTTCAAGACGCCGAATACCATCTGTCAATGATCCAAATCCCAATGACATTGGCTGTCGACTAGATAGCTGTAATAAAACCATAAATTTCATAAAACGGTGGCACACGGGACAAAACAAACGTAAAAACAATCTCGTAAAAACAAACAAAACAATGTGCATAGAATGTGGAAGGAAATTGTACTAACCATTGTGTTCTTTGTACTACATAACGCTGGAAAATCTGTCTCTGATTCCAGGTGGTATTGCTTCTCTGTCTCCGTGTAATCCTCATCCTGACTCATAATTTTCTTTCTAAAATTTTAAACAAGTTATTATTGAAATAATCAAATAATTCGTAAAAAAAATACATGTAGCACCATCATATTCATATTATACATAGATATCGAACAAACTCACCCATCAATAAAACAGTGAACGTATGGACAATTTTGTCCCTTGAGACATGATCCTTCAGCCCAATAACGACATGTAATAGAATCATGTGAAAACTTGCAGTCGTTCCCACGTCGGCAAGAACCTTCTAAGAAGAAGTACTTACACGGTCGTAGCCTTGCTTTGCTGTAAATATAACATTGCAGTGTTAACCAACACATATGCAACCAACTCGATTTGAATCGACTAATATACATTTTGAATTAATTTTTTCGTTGCTACTTGCCTTCGTTTATTGCTTTTAGCATGCTTTCCAGACACACTGGATGAATCACATCCAGATAGACTAGTAGCATCCTGGAACTGTCCATAATCAGTGTCCGCATCATTTGCTGCTGTGAAGCCAGAGAACGCAAATCCCATCCCAGAAAAATTGTCGTATTCTCCTTCGTAGTCTGCAAACGTGTCATCATAGAAGTCACTTCGTGAACCAACTCCGTCTACTCCACTATCGCAATACTCGCCCGTGGGAAACAAAGAGTTTGATGTGTCGTCACCCAATGCCCATTCACCCCACATTCCGTTATATTCAACCCCTTTAGACAACTGCAATAAAACCAATATATACATTTAGCTTTCTTGAAATTTAAATTCATTCAACTGCAAATATGTCACCTTTACAAGAGTTTGTAATACTGAGTACTGAGTCGTAACGTTATGATAGCACGCATCGTGCAGAATGACAACCAATATAGAATTTTTTGAGAATTGTTGCCGAATGAATATACCACACGGAGGCAGCAGGAAGCTAAGGATTTTGTTTTGCATGATTGCATGAATGGAGAGAAAGTTTGCAATCGTTTCTCGTGAACGAGGTCGGAAAATACATGAAATACTATACTGCTTGATCACTCACAATATTTTTGGATTCTTTCAATTATAGGCTACTACCGTGTGTTAAGTAATATGTGTCGAAAAATTTTGGTAAAATAAGGAAGATGTGCAATGAAAAACAGTCTACTTACATTACACCAATCTGATGACTGAAATTCTGTGTTATTGTCGTAATCACAAGTAGCTAAAGGAGTAGTGCTTCGTGGTAGAGAACCTATTGCACCATGAGAAAATTCGAAAGTTGGAATTGGTAAGCATTTGGACCAGTCCGGAGCCATTTTGTAGGCATATAGCATTTGTGACGCATCCATTGGAGAGCTAATATCAACCCCTAAATCGTCAGTTTGGTTAGCTTTTTCATTTTGATGAAACACTTTGTATTTCACCGGGAACATGGTTTCACCAGAGCGACAAAACACATGATAATCCCCATCCACCTGTAAGAATCAGCAAACACATGGAACAATTCATGAGACAACAACTTAGTCACGTGACTGCATCCAGCAACTCAGAAAGTAAACAATAGTTAAATTGAAAATAGTATCTTACATTCACGTCAAAGAGTCGATATTCCGGTAAGTTGGGGTTGATTTGATGAACACTGATTGCAGTGATTGGCGACTCCAGAAGGTCGATACCTCGAGCAGAGGCAATAGATTCTACTTGTTCAACAGTACGGAAATGCGTTTTCCAGCTGTTCAACAGGTCCTCTCCGTCGTAGCCTTGTGATTTTTTGTTACATGCCTCCACTATTTCCCACTCTTCGTCAGCTTCATTTTCTACATCAATTGAATCCAGAGCTTTTGACATTGTGTTCATATCAATGTCAGTTTGTTTCCCAGTCGCTGAAGTTCGAGGGCATAGAACAAAGCCTGCATTTTCATTAGAATGATTTACCACAGCGAGGCTCTTTTCAAGCTCCTCGGCAGATGAATTGGCTTCATTCCTTTTGATGATGTGATACTCTCCTTCTGGTGGAGCTGTTCCAAAGTACTGTTTCATCGAATGCATAATGTTGTAATTTCCTTTTGGCGGGGAGATGGTGAGATCGCATATTCGGTCTCCATTTTGCGATTTTGATTGCAGCTCATATTGGTACGCCTCGTGGTGATGTGGCAATCCGTAGCCGGCAGATAACAGAGCATCGGCTGCTAATGACACCTCATTCATAGTTTGTTGCTGTGACTGTATTGGTCTGAAGTCAGAAATGTGAGCTGAAGAAATATCAGAGCTTGGGCTTCCCCATGGATTACTACTACCCAATGGTGTGCTAGTCGAAGAAATGCAGCCGTCAATACTCAAGTAGTTAGAGCCAAGTGCACTTCTAGGATTGCCTTGTTGTCCCCATATAGCTGCAACTTTGTCATCAAACTTTGACAGGAACGTAGACAATGTATTCACTTCCTCCATAGCCCTTCCAGATTGAGCGTTGACATTTATATCACCACTTTCTCCAAAGGTTAAATAGCCATCATGCCCCGCGTCGGACATTTTGGGTTGTGACTGTAAAGCAAATCCGTTTGGATTGTTTGAATGAGCATCTGGGTAGATTACAGGTGTCGAATTAGAGTTGTTTTCGCAAAGCGAGACAACATTAGCATTCCAATCGTCATAACATTCAGCAAAAAGAAAAGGATCAACTGAATTTAAATTGTAAATAGATGCAGGAAATGATGCCTGTTGAGATGTGGAGAGGTCGTGATGATGATGGAAGTGAGCCTGATCTTCTGCACAGCTTATTATTGGATTAGGGTGTGAGCCAATAGTCCCAACTGCAGTAGACGAATGGGTGAAAGGAAATCTTGCCGATGGCAAAAACTCCAGCTCAACTTCACCAACTTTTACATCGTCCTGGACAACCGGGTAAATGGCTTCCCATAGGAAAGGTCTGTCTCTCCCGAAAACATCACCAGATTCGTTTGTCGATTGGCAATCTGTATCTTCAGTAGATGGATCATGTTTGTTCCATCCTTCATCGCTCAGCCAATTTTCTTTCTCATCCTCCTTTTACCAAAAAAAAATGTCAGTACGGCGTATGGACATTGGTAAATAAGTTGTCAACTGAAAATATTTAGAAGATAATTACCTGAAATCCTTCGTGAGATTTATGGAGGAGTAACATTTTGCTTAGAGATGAAGGATGTGCAATGTTGTTGTTATTTGGCTCTCCGCTATTCAACAGTAACTGGGATGGGGTTGGACTCAAAGATTCACATTTTCGGAGCAAAATCGAATTAGAGGCACTTCGGTTCAAATTTTTATCGCATTCCAAACCGCCATCCCCGACTGAAGAAGAAAACGGAGTGAACGATTTAGGAAGGCTGCACATTTTCCTGCGTTCATAAGGTTCTAAATCCGCTGCTGTAAATTCAAGGAATACACATTACTTTAAAAAATAAACAAAAGTACAGTTGTGCTGTGCAAATAACCAAAACATGTATTTAGATTTTTTTTAAAGCTTAGAAATGACATAAAAACCAACCCAAATGAGATTTATTGAATTGTGACCATTCTTCTTCGTTGAAAGTAAAACCAAATACACCACGTCTCTCCCTGGTGTCCAAACTGTTTTTGCCTGTATTACCAATGATGGGGGCCTCGATCTGATTAAGCTCCGAAAATTGAATGTTGCTTTTGCATTGGTGGTTGTTGCTACAGCTTGAAGAAATATTTGAGGGCTGCTGACGAAGTGAATTGGGTTCCACAATTAGGTCCCCACAAAGTTTAACTCTCATTATTCCTTCATGATGGATTGAATTTTGCTAGAAAATGGGACGTTGAGTATCCCACTCCTCGTAATTTACAGCACCAAATGCAAAAAATATCGAATTAAATATATTCCTTAAAAGGATCTTCTTGAAAGAGCGTCATTACAAATGTCGAATAGCAGCTGTTTAGCTTCTATCGCCGCTGCTGTTACAAAGTGTGCCGTATGATTTTACAAAGTGCCAATTCTCGATGATATTTTTTTGGAACGATGAATTTGAAACTTCTTGTGGAACCTCCTTATATCGTCTCCCCTATACTGCGGCTGATCTTCACTTCCGATAAAAATCGCCACCACAGCTAGGTGAGCTATTTAGCATGTTACATGATTAAACAATTTATCCGTAGGTGAGGAGTTCAACGTCGATCAGGAGGAGGTCCCATTCTTTCCACTGTAATTGTAATGAATCCTTGTAAGAAGAACTTTAATGCTCTTCGAAGGATTGTACAGAAATTCGTACTTATTGTCCCAGGTTTAGTCTGAAAACAAAAAATGGCATAATACTTGGACTTTTTGCTAGATGTGTTAAGGTATCGGGACTAATTAGTGTACATAATGGTTAATGTACCTTAAATATAAATAAATAAACATAGATGAAAAGGTCAGCAGTTGAGGTAAGCCATATTGGAAAATACCAAAATGTGTTCTGGCGTACACGGCACCTGGACATGAAATAAAATCTTTCTTACAACTACATTCACCACACATTTCATTTGTTAAGCATCCGCCCATGTCATCATCAACATACCTTATTGCTTGCAAAACAACTCAGCAACAGTGTCCGCGTACAACCTCAATTTTTCTCTCGATTTTTTGTTTGTTGTTCACATCCAGGCGTCAACGTACATTGCACATCGAATTAGAAACACACTACGCTGCGTGCTGATTATCAGCCGGTAACCACGGAAATGCCCGAAATCCAGGTTTCAAAATATAATCTGAATTGAAATAACATGTAACACACATCAGACAAATATAATTTTAATAGGTACATACATTTTATAACCCATTAAACTGACAGACAGGATAGAAATTATATATCGTACCGTCAAACAGGAAACAAAGAAAAGGATAAGAGTTCCGTCAACTTGAAACTTTCATAAACTTTTGGTAACCAGACATTTAAGTAATCACCTGAAACAACATAAAAATGCATTATCAATGCAGGAATGGTCAAATGGTAGATTATACTCATTTTAAATTTTACATAGATATTTTGTAGTTTCGCTCATAGTTTCATAATTATACAGATAGAATTATCTATACTTACAACTTAGGAAGAAACGATTGCACTATTTATAAAGGCAATTAAAAATAATGATAAAGTTTTCACAACGCCAATAGCGCAAGTAAAATTTGGATGATTTAAATTATTTCGCAAGTAGTTCACTTGACACTAATTCACCGTCAGCATGCTGTTTACAATTATTGCCTTCACTTATAGTCTCGTTTTTTCCCCACCAGACACTTTTCATTCACATATCACAAATCACACCAAACACCGATGCCTGGTTTTTGCGCTTCAAGTGTTGAGGTTGAGTGAAGGCGTCAAAGGCGTGTCTCAAGGTTCACTCCGCAAGACGTTGTAGTCCACAGTTCAGCTGTCACTTACTGCGTGCGAAGTCTATGTGTTGTTGTATATTATGGTCATTTCTAATAAGCAGTAGTAGTAGGGTCGTAATATAAAAGTTTAACGTGACTGCTTTCTCTTCTCACAACACCACAAACTTTGTCCAACTTGCGTCGTCCTAATTCCAATTATTGATGGTGTAAGTAAACGTCAAACGTAAGCTGGACCAAAATGTGACTTTTTTCGTAACCGTGACCGGGTGACTGATCCAATTAGATTTTTACTTTCTCATTCGGAAAACTGTTTAAATGAAGTTAGCAAAAAATATTGATTAATTAATGATAATTTAACTAAACTTCTTTAATCGCTCATTAAAGATCAATACATGATAGTTATTAAATTGCAATCAATATGTATACCTGTTAAGTTCTTGCGATGAGGGTCTTAATAACTTTAGCAACGAAAAGTAAGGCCTACAATGTCACATTTAATTTATACACATCGGAAACTAATCACGGTTAACGAAAAGGTTAAAGTCAACTGCGTCACATTCCCACCTCTTGTTCCAAGTATTTTTCATTACAGGAGTTGTCGACATTCACACCTATACGAAAGTTAACACAATAATCGTGTATCATGATACTATTACGACACAATAATGGTAAAGCATTACTACATTTCCATGACCAATCTACATAAATTACATAATCACTCAGCAGAATTTCCAGCCACAAATTAAGACACAAAAGTACTTACATTTTTACTTTACAGCATCCCAACAATTTACTCTAAACCGCTATGTTACAATGTACGTTTTAAGTTCAAAACTTACACTAATATTAGCAATATAATAAGGAAGGGATGAAAATCTAGTTGTAATGATTTACTTTAATTGTGTAGTAAGAATATAATTACAATTACTTAACTATGACTATATATTAAGTCTAAGTCGTTTTCGCAGTGTAAAAGACAGAAAGAAAAGAAAATTAGGTTTGTCGTTGTTGGTTGGTTGGTACTTATGTTGCGTTTAAATGTATGTTTACAGGGGATTTGTTCAGATAGTTTGAGAATTTATCTGTAGCTTTTAGTATATAGCCAAGGCAAAAGTAACTAAAAAGATTTTCTTCGTGGTTTTTTTTTATATTTAAGTATGTACACACAATTATTAACAGTATATAGATTTGAATTGGGTTTGGAACGGAAACTTAAGTTGCACGAGAAAATAAATGGATTTTTTGCGAAAAAACGAAAGATAAAGGGAGAAAAAAAATTTAATTGGATAAAAATTTAATTGCTAGTTATTATTATAGTATAATAACCGTGAAATCCCTCTTCGAATTCACAAAATTAAAAAGGAAGAAGGATGTTTTAATCTATAAAGTAATTTCTACAAAGCTCAGGTGTTGATACCCTGGCCATAACTCCCCACCACTTCTACTCTAATCTGTTTTAGTTCTGAGGACCATTATTACTTCCTATACCTAAGGAACCATTTATAATACTAGCATCATCATCATCATAATATCATTTCATCATGAGTCTTATTTTTACTCTTACTCCATCTAACACTGAAAGGTTAGGGCATACAAAAATACGGATTAAAAATACGTACTATATGGATGAATGCAAACTTAACATTTACACTTTTACATACCTTCTTCATGTATACATCGTTACATCATATTATCATACCATACCATATACCGCCCCGTAGTCATGTGAATGTGTACGTGCAAGCAAAGTAGTAATAAGAAAAAGCATAATACAGATAAGTTTACTATTACTTACATGCTGCTAGAGGGAATTTTATCCCTATCTTTTACAAACAAACACACATTATGATTCAAGGTATTATATAGTTTTGTTTATTCCGTCCGATTCCAAAAACGTCCTTAAAAATAATAAAAATATATATTATCTGCTTTTTGTGTAAATATGTAGTACAGAGTCTGTACGTGCAAACATGTAGCATGGCATAATGTAGCGTTAGCGTGCATCATACCCATATAACATACATGATGGATCTTCACATTTTGAGGTTCTCAATTTGAGAATACACAACATGTTTGTTGAACAAAAACAGACGTACTACCTAATTTTATATGTATTTCATCCACAAACAGAATACAAGCCAAATTCGCGGCAGCTCCTCCTTCGATATCGTATCTAGGTAATCAAATAATACCTATAACGTAATATGTGCAATGTACAATACCTTTTTGTGCATACATTTATTTAGGGCTCGAGTTAGGATTGTATATATGGTCGGTCTATGAATTTTTAATGACTGGGACTGACTGGACTCGGAAATTCATTTTTCCGACACCGACCGCTACCCAAGGCTTATTTCACTAGTACACGAACTAATGCATTTATATTACAGTGGCTACAAACCAACATTTTAAACGCTCTAAACGGATAGGAATTTACGAACATGCATACTTTAAGAAAATAAATCCAGTGTGTAGTTTTAAAAAAAATGAAACTACAAAGAGATGAGTTAAGGTCATACAAGTTGTATGATACAACCTGTGATGTTTTAATAAATCAAAATTAATTTGGTGGGGATTGGATTGAAAATGATGATGATGAAAATTGTCATTCCGGCCTGGCCAGCGAAATTATTTCTTTGTTTACGGTGAATTACCCGGAATCCGAATATGGCAGAATAACCCACTTGTTTTGTTGTTTTGCAAATCTAAATTTGTTTTCAGCTTGCGTCTTATAAGTTATGGCAATGGCAAACACAATTTAGCATTTAATATTTCAAAAGTCATATTGCTTGTCAACTTTGGTGTCACAAGTAGAGGTAAATAACGTTCCGATTTTTTGCCCATTTTGTGTTGAAATTAAAAATATTTAATTTTAAGCCATGACAAAGCTCTGCATGTGCATACTGGCTTAGTAGCATCATCGTTTTATTTTATGCATTCAGCATTGCTGCTGATTCAGCAATATCAGCATGTACTCACGGCATGTCGTCGTGCTTGTAGTTTATGCCATACCGTGAAACTCAGTGTTGAGTTGAGCCTTGCGAAGTGAAAAAGTTATTATTTAAAGAAACTAAATGAAGAATTTGTTGTTTGAAAATTTTCATTTTAAATTCAGTTTCAGTGTTTTCTTCATACCAAACGTGTTATTATGTGAAGAGTACGTATTATAGATTGTAGTGAAGAATCTGAAAAATACAAATCCAGCTGACCACGAGGTTTCACCAGTAGATTTCAATCAACTCTAGTTTGTTTTTAAAGCAATTTAAAACAATGTCTTATCGCACACACTTGGACGATTTGTGGGAACAGAAAATTCGACCTGACGGTCGTACACCGAATGAGCTGAGAAACGTGTCTTGTGAAATGGGGATATTTCATCCTCAAGCTACTGGAAGTGCCTCCTTCAAAATTGGAAATACGAAAGTAATAGCCGCAGTTTACGGACCACATGAGGTAATTACGTCTTACATCATATTTTTTTTTTTGAATATATAGTGAATGGTTGGCAATGTTGGCATTTGGTGTTAAGATGCATTGTTTTTTTACTCTTTAGGTTCGCTCGTCACAGAAGAAGAATCAAAGTCAAGATAAGATGATAATTAATTGCGAGTATAGTTCAGCAACATTTTGTAGTAATGAACGAAAGGCGTCAACCAAAGCAGATAGAAAATCAATGGAAATTTCCGCGAACCTGAAGGCGATTATGGAGCATGTAATTATTCCTGACATTTTCCCTGGCTCTCAAATTGATGTATACGTGGAATTAATACAAGACGATGGGGGAAGTTATTCAGCTTGCATTAACGCTGCAACGCTTGCACTGGTGGATGCAGGGATACCAATCAGAGATTATGCCGTGGCATGTACAGCAACAATGACTCATTCAGTATGCATGGTGGACATCAACGCCCAAGAGAGAGGTCAATGTGCCGAGTTAACGATTGGAATCTTGGCACAGACCAACGAAATTATTGTACTGGAACTGGCTAATTTACTTCAAAACTTTTATTTAAAAGACGTATTGGATGTCGGGATCAAAGGGTGTGCCACAATATACAAGATACTAGAGGAAGCAGTTAGACAAAAGTTTAATAAAATGGAACAATCTCTCGTGTAGTGTAACTGAGACTGAGTTTGAAAATTGTTTTTGTTATTTTATTGTTGTAATAAATAAAACAAATTATTAAAGTTGTCAGGAAAAAATATGAATATGCATTTATATTTATACATGAATTAATTCAATTATAACTTTAGTTAACGTTGGTTGACTTTAATTGCGCAATATGTAATTGTTTGGGTTTGGTTTTTATAGGATTATCATCACCATTATTACCAGCGTTAAACACATCCCTCATTTTTCAGTTCCAAATCTTTCACTTTCCGTAACACATCTTTGAGAAATGGGCGTTGAGTGGCATCTAGTACCATTATGTACCTAATTAAATCATGCATACCCTGTAAACGAAACAGGTAGAACAACGGGTTAGCTAGCATAATGTTTTATATAATAGTTCATTGATATTATTCTGTTGCAAATACAGACTAGCATTGACATACATCAGAAAATGGCGAATCCTGTGGCATATCAATTTTTCCGCTAACTATGGCTAGCGCTACAGAGTCGTTTCTTTCATATACTATGTCGTAAGGTGATTTGAAAAAGCACATCGCGAAAAGAAGGCAACCCAGGGACTGGAAAGTATTCAAAAAAATGTAACTATTTAACTGCAAATTCTTTGGCAAATTTCTTTGGCACCTAAAACTATTTCTCAGAATGTCATCATACCCAAACATCTGTCCTTTCATCAATTTCTGTCTGGGATGGAATGTTAAACAACTCAGGAGCTCGATAAGGCATGGAAGTTCTTTCTGCAGCTAGTTCCTCTTGTCTTCTTGCCTCGTTAGAATTTGCGATTTGGAACCTTGCTTTTGTCACTGAACCTGAAATATCATGCGAGTGGGTCAAGCTTAGTCATTTCCAAGAAGGATATAATATCATTGCCAGATTTTACATTCTAATATTTGCGTTTCAGTTTTCACAAAATTATACGCCCACCTAAATCCATTATTATGGGGTTGTAACGGTCATCTAGTAAGATATTAGCAGGTTTCAAATCTCGGTGCGCCATGGGAGGCTGCGCGGTATGGAAAGCCGTAATCGCATTACAAGTCGAGGTAAACAGGCGTAAAACTTCTTTTTCGGTAAAATACTGCTTACGTGATTCCCTACGAGAAAGTTCTAGCGCTAGAGTTCCCCTCTGCAAATGAGTTGTAAAAAAAAGTATTCAATTGGCATATCATTAATCAGGCTCAATATATAACTACATCTTGAAAATAGTTCATGTGGCTACAATACCGGATAATAGGGCAGTACAATTAAAACCTCTGATGTGGTGTCCTCAAGAGGATCGGACTTTCCTCTGAGATCATAATCAATCAACTCTAGAACAGCAGGATGTTGCACAGTTTTATGTGCTTCGACTTCCAGCATTGCAATTCGCTGATCTTCTGTACTATGGCATCTTATTCGCTTTAAGGCAAATAACTCATGGTTTACAGTGTCTTCAATAAGTTCGACTACGCTAAACCCTCTGAAATAAATATATAAAATCACAAACATTACGTTTATAATAATTGGAATCGACATTATTATTTAATAAGGTTTACACTATTAGCGATTATTCATTGTTAATTGCAAAATTATGCTGATGGATTAGGTATATTGTTTTAAAAAAATTCACAGACAAATTTGCACGCACCCTTCGCCAAGTTTATCCCGAACGTAGTAACTTTTGCCATTTATAAGCAATCTTTCTTTGGAACAGAGACATCCTAGTCTCATAATAAGATTTAGTCCCATGCTATTCATTTTTAGTTGTTGATTTTTGGCATGTGTGGTCACAAGTCATAGGATGATTTAACGCTTTATCCAAATGAACTCTAATTAGTATTTGTATTTGGGACTTGTCTTTTTCTTGTCATTTTGTTTTAAAGTGAAAGTAAGTTTGTATGTTAGAACGAGTTATATGTCTAAACTAAACTGTTTAATGAGAAATGTTCATATGAGCAATCAATTTACTTTTAATCGTAACAATACTATATTATTATTATTGACTCAAAATTACTAGTACCAAAGTCAGGTGCTGGTTTGCTGGTTTACATCTGTGGCCTTTTACTGCCTGGCTGGTATTTATGGCTGCGAAAGACGATGACAGCAGCAGCGTAATAGTATACCACCATCATCCAAGATGTATTATTATTACATAGAAGAATAGATAGATATGCATTAAAGGCAAAAATTTTATTAAAATAGGTGTTATAGTACACATTGCATTGCATTGTGTATATACCTATGCACATCGTAACATTTACGTTTGCAACTTACATTGCTCTGCCTTGCCCTGTTTGCTTGTTAAACGGGGTTCGCAATGCCCCAATAGTACCCAAAATTCTGCTCATTGCACTTCCAAAGAACTATTAATATCATCAAAAATCGTCCTCCCTAATTACTAATTAGTATCGTTGACCGCAATGATTTTTGGGGAATCAGCTTCCTGTCCTGTTGGTATTTACTTCGGATGCAATGTATATGGCTCATACTCATTGATGATAATGGATATGAATAGCCTCAAAATCAAAGCCACTACAACACGTGGAAAGTTATTTATATGAAACCGTAGAACTCGTAAATATTTTAGCCTGTTTTATAAAGTTTATTCTGGCACAATAGCTCATTTGCCATTCATTATATTAAAAGTAGTTATACAGATTGAAGAGGTCATTAAAATGCTCGCGTTGTTGTAGCTTGCTTCATTCCCATTGAGTGACCACCACTGCAACCGTAAGAATGAACGTTTTCTCTAATAATGCAGTTTGCTGGATGAAAAGTGGATTGGGAATCCCAATTTGGGATGGTAGAAGTAATGCCAGTCCATTGTTGCATTGCACACGAAATCTCAAAACTTAGAACGTTGTTAAATAACATGGGAAGAAAGTATGTAAACATGTATAATTGATCCCGTGCATTTATGTTTATATCTTATGCAATCCATGTAATAATGATAAACAGTGAGAAGCCCTGTTTTTTACACATACAATCTCACATCCCCAATAGTATTTTATTGATAATATTTTTCATTTCACCTCTCATAAAGTCATAAATCATGTCATCAATATGCAACAATTCTTTCAACTTTCCGCTGCGCTGGGCGAAGATGGCCTTTTATGCAATGCGGTGAATTGTATACATATAAATGGTGTTGATTAGAATCGAGCTTTAATCCGAAACAGATAAAACCTTCACGCAACAAAAAATAACCTTTACTTCTGCATTCATTATCAATATCAATCTAAAGATGAACGGGGACACACTGGACGGACTTGGGGTTGTCGACTGGAAAACTTGCAATCAGGAATTTTGTGTAGCAATTGAAATTGTGAAAAAATTGATTCTATGCATATAACATACTAGAAAAGTGACCCGTCTTCGACCGGGAAAAAATAATATAATTACAATCATATTAATGGTCACCTTAAGTTACAT
>JAHZNC010004900.1:0-24044 GCA_027744095.1 Zhuqinia jingwanae | reverse complement strand
CAATTATTGATATTGGATGACGTGGAATAAATAAAATGTGACTGGTTTTAGCTGATTGTTCTAGAGCAGAGCGATGAGAGGGAGTCCCATGCGAATCTGTGTATTTGTGTGTATTTTTGTGGTTTGTTGAGTTGTCGCGTGAAAAAAATGAGCAAAACGAGTCAATGTTACAATAACAAAAGAAAAGGAATTGGATGAAAGAAGAGAGCGAGAGAAAAAAGGATTTGAATGAAATGAAAGGGGAAAAAGAATGGTGAGCGAATGATTGACTATTTCATTGTTTTGTTGCTTCTCCCTCTGGAGAAATGAAGTTTTCACTAAATAGATAGATGTACCATAAGAACAAGTTTTCCCGTTTCTTTTCTTATTTTTTTACTTGACAGTATTGTTATTTGATGTTGTTGAGTTTTTTTTTTGTCTGGAGCAAATGGTTAAGTTTCCAGGCAATTTCAGAGTTTCTGGTACGAGTTGTAAACTTTACATGGCTAAACAAGAACATTAATATAAAATTTTTACATGGCACCAGACATCCATGACGTTTATGGAAAAACGGTAAATACAATGATTATATGGATTTGAATGATGATGTGTTACTTATTATAATTGAAAAATAGGTTTTAAAGGACGGCGATTTTGATGGTAGTATTAGTTAAGTTATAAAACGTATATTTGTGGGTGCTATATGTAGAAAATCATAGTAGGAGATACTTTTTGCAGTGTTTCTCGACGATCGGACACGGACATTGTGCAAAATCGCCGATTTTGTTTTGAAACCAAAGCCCTATGGCGAATCGTTCGTCAGATCTGGTTGTTATTAGGTTTTGAAACCTACTGTAAATGCATTTTACACCTCCTTTAGCTTGATGCCTGTCCCAGGCATCATCGCTAAATACCTGTATGTAGTTGATCGTATAGCAACCAGCATACATTCCGTATACATTCAATCAGGTTGTCTGGTGCAAAAAAAGAGTTCATGTAATCTCTAAAATAGACCAATTTTATTGAATATTTTTGGAGCTTACCTCTTGTATTTTTTGGTCAAGCATTCGAAAGAAGTCTATCTGGCTGCCGCTTGCTTGTCTGTAATTTAAAAAAAAAGTTAATATTATATAGGTATACACTTTATGCATGTTTCATAATTCATATCCACATTACGCGCCATGCCAATGTACTGTAGTTAAACATTCGACTGGATCATACACCTTACCCGCTACCCGGTTCAAATAAACGTAAATTACATTATTTACGGCGTTGTAGTAGTTTAACGAGTTGAATTTCAAAGTGTGCCAATTATTTTAAAGTTTCTTTGCTTTAAATTGCATTCATGCATAAATTTATGCAAATGTATCGAATAACGAGTAATGTTTCAAATGATTTGGTTCTTAATGTATGGAGTTTTAGCATATTATGAAATTTTAAAGGATATTATATCGCCGATTTTTTATATTAAAAAGTTAGATGTGTCAAAATGTACACTGATTATTATTACGTAGAACAACGTTGCAAACTCGTGTATAAAAATTTGTATATACTTCCAAAGGATTTTCCTACTTTCGTGTAATTTTTACGAAACCCTGCCGAAAAGTCAAGCAATATATCTGAATATATTTTTGTGCATATGTTGTGCCCTTTAATGCCCCCTTTTAAAAAATAAGCACGAATAGGTACGATTGACGATACGCCATGTTGTACATAATTTAGATGCTTACGCATAACAAAATACAAATTAGCAAAAGTGATATAGCTAACGGGACATTGATATGTGATATGAGATGAGATGAGATGCGTTTGCGCATTTTACGTATTAAAACATTATTTGTCTTGAGGGAAATAGCAATAACAATATTTTTTATATCTATTTCTCCCAGCATCATGTTTGGTCAGCCCCTTTTACGGTACAGAACATTAGTTCACAGATTTCAGGTTACGCCACCACCACAAGTTGGAAAGACACAAATTAGTTACACACCAACAGCAGCACCCCCTTCCATATAATATTATAGATTTCTGGCTTTTGTCAGGTTAGATATTAAATAAATTTGTCAGTAACTCTTTAGCAATCTAATGATTTTTTTTAATTTTGTTAATTTTTTAGTGTTTCAAATAAGCAACGTTAAAAGTATATAGCCATTCAGTGAGCTTCAGTAATTTTCAAGCATGCATTTTTATATGAACACTTATACTACTTGATTCATTGATTCCTTGTGTATCTTATTTTAATGATTTTTTTCAAATTCTTATATCTTCTTAAATGTCAGATGTCTGAACAATTTTAAAAGGCTAAATAATCAACTATCCAATCAAGGTTCTGCAGTCCTCCCCCGCCTCTCTTTATCCTTTTCTGTAAGTTTGAAGTAACGGGACAAGATATAGTGTGAAATTTCTAATTACAATAACAAAATGATCACGCAGACTTTTGACCCCAGAGGGAAATGAGACGAAAGCAAAAAAAAAATTACTAGCAAATGAATATAAATACATCTCATATCACATCTCCTCAACATACCCGTGTCCCTTGAGCCACACATTACATAACTCTTGGCTCATTTATTAATATTATCATATACATTATTAAAATCATTCTGTGTCTGTTTTCTTCCCAATAAATCTCAAAATAGCCTGCTATTAAAAACAAGCTAACCAATAAGTATCATAACATGAAAGATTAAGCAAAAACCAGAATACTACATCTTTATTTTTCGGCAGTAATCCATATCTTCACAATAGTCTTTTAAATGTTTTTGTTTTGCAGGGATAAAGCCTAATGATTAAGTCATTTTGTACAAGCATACAGGATAAGAACTAAAAAAGAAGTAATGAAGATTTTTTTTAGGGTTTAACGGATGTAAAAAGAAGTACATATTTTGAAGCCATATATAACTGTTAATGAAGCTGCATAATAATGAGAATGAGAGGTAAGCCTATTATTAATTCTTCCCGTATCAATCCGTAGATGCTCACATCAACATAATCATCTCTCTCTCTCTCTCTTTGCAACTAATTGCCATACAAAAGCAGTCATTAATCTTCTTCATCAAACAAACCAACAATAAAACTCCTCTCTGATTGGCCATTTTCATGTTTTAATTCCCATATTCCACCATTAATTATGAAAATTCCATCCGTTGTTATTTATTACTACTCTTGACAATCATTTGTGCATATATACCTACCTAATTACTTAACTCAAGTTCAGTTACTGAACAAATATAGCTTTATGAAAAACTTTATAAGAAAAAATGCTGTTTATAGCCAGATATATATATTTACATACCTATGTTTACCGAACAAAAATATACACGCATTTCTTTTATTCACGCATGATATTTTTTTGTATTACCTTTTCAAGTGCTAATAAACCAAAGTTATATTCAGAATTCAGCAGAACATCCCCTGTACATCTATGCACATAGGTATGTATGTACGTTATGTTTTTTTTATCGTGTGTGTGTGGTAACGTTATGTCAGCAATTTATGCGTGTATCACCATAATTTATTGGCCGGCTCTCTTTATGTTATTTTCTGATGTGTAGGAATGCTATCAGACTGAACACTTTGAAAATATTCTGCAGAGCCACACCTTGACATTTTTATATGAGCACACAAGATATATATGCATTCTTATTTCCCATCTTATATACCACACACGACTTGTTGAAAACCAAAATCCTTAGCCATAAACGTATGCACATATAATATTATGTATTCACATTTATTTAATAAAACAAGGCATTTATTGGAAAATATTTCGTGATAATAATCGGTTGTAAATAGTTGTATCCCATATCACGTTACATATCATCGTCCGTCCCAAAAAAATATTTTGTTTTAAATTCTAAGTATGTTATTATTTGCATAAATTGTTTGCATTTTTTTTTGCTACCCGACATCATCCCAAGATGCACGTTTTTTTCTCTCAAGCACACACGCATATTAAATACCATTGCCAATGCAATACCATAAAAAAATATTTTTCTATTGTTTTACTACATTGTTTTTTTTAGCCAAACACCTTTTCCTCTTGTGCTTGTGTGATAGTACAATGTACTACCCACTGTTTTTTTTATGGCGTGTCATATAGAATGTCACGCATTCACAGCTCGAGCTATGTGTGCTGTGTGCAACTGTTGTGGTGCATGAAAAAAATAACGGTAATCTTCCATGCACCGCTTGGAAGAAGAAAAGTCGTAGCAAACAAAAGTTTTGTGTATTTCTTATCATATCGATCCATTCCTATTTACATTCCTTCCACATGATACGCAAGTAACTAGCGACACAATAACAAAAAAAAATTGTTTTTGTTTTTTAAGGAATTCAACAAAGAAGTTTTGTGTCTTATAAGATGTTTGACAATAATAGAAAATAAACGTAAACAGAAGGTACATTATTAAAGTTTGTTTTCCACTGCAGTGAGCAGAGTAAAGCAACAGTGTGGCAGCAGTAAAAAAGGTGCAAGCATATTCGGTGTAAACAAATACATGCACACAAAACGATATACTAATATTCTTGTTTTGCACTAGCATTTATATAACAGTAATTAAAGTATGTATATACCTTAATAAAACTTTGTAATAATATTATTCGCATATTCGATAAATAACTTATATTCTAGATATATGCTTGCACTCTATCTTCGTTTTTTTGGGTATTCCCCCACAAGTTGCATACTACAGCGCGAAAATCTTCGCACTATTATAACCAGACCAACTTTTTGGCAGTAGTTATTTTTATTATTTTTATTATTATTTTATTGTTTTGAAGGTAAACCAAAAGTTGGTGGTAGCCTAAGCAGCCATCGTCGTCGTCGTCATTGCATTGTTGTTTATTTTGTTGTCGTCGTTCCTTTGTTGTGGTCGTACGCACGCACACGTAAAAAAAAGAATGTCGTAAGCTGACATTTCCATCCCTTTGATATTGCAGTTACGTAGGTATTTTGCAATCTTATTTTTAGACAACAAAGAAGTTATTCTCTAAAGCTTACGCTTATCAAGCTTATTATAATACTACAGGTTTCTTATTATTTTTTATATAGGTATAATATGGAGAAGTTTCTAATAAGACACTATATTACAAACAAGCAAAAATGCGATTACTTTGGTGTGTGTTTGTGTGCATGGGATACAAAAGTGTTCTTGACATTCACCATCAAAAGAACGCCATTAGCCTCGTTCAAAGCCAAAATTGCACGCATGCATTACATTTTGTTGTATAGGTAAAAAGGTAAATCCAATAATGCAAGCGCATACTATAAAACAAAGTTTGTTGTATGTTTATATAAGCAGTATACATCTTTGTATATTGTATATATGTACCTATACTTGCGTTTTTTATATTGGTATAGTTACCAGTTTTGATCATGTTGCTACTTATGTCACAATCACCACCTCCACCATATTATCATCATGCACTGTCAAGCCAACACTACACTTCTACAGCGACTGTTGTTGCTAACGTCTCAAAACCAAAACAATTATTATTCGTTGCAATTTACATGAATGTTTATCACTAAACATAACGTAAAGCAAAGGACGCATGTTAAACTTAAAAGGTTTGGAGATAGGGATCAAGATAAAAATTCGCACAAATTGAATTCTTGTGTGTGTTGACTGTGGACGTGCAAAAATACTTGCTGATTTGGAAATTAACTCGTCAAAATGCAAAGAATACATGTATTCCGAAACTTATGCTATATACCTATATATCTATACTTTGTTCGGAATAGAGTTTTGTTATGAAGAGTATTGCAAGAAAAGTTTTATGCTTTTTAATAATAGTGTGCTGTGTCGCATGTGTATTTGTGTATATAGCAAATACCTACAACAACGCAACAACAAAAACAACAGCACAATAAGAAATCGAAAGGTATTCTCGACAAAAAAAGTTTTTTTTGACTACGCCAAACCCAAAGACTCAAGGTAGCAAAAAAAAGTATGTATGTTTTCTTGAACTAGGTCAAAATCAAACTAAACGGCTTATTGCGTAATGGACGACCGTCACCTTTACAAGAAACGACGATGCAACACACGTTCATCGGTTCATCACTCAATTAATTTCACATCTTGGGAAATGATGATTGCTGGTTCATATTTCATTTAGTATTCAATTACGACGCGAGATTTATTTTTTCTTAATAATTTATGTATTTGAGATACGACTTTTAAAAAGAAAGATTTTTTTGAAGTATCGATTATTTTCAAGACTTCTACTACTCCACATTATATTAGTAACAGGACATCATACGTATGGACAGCAATCCCATTTTCCCACGAAATTGCTACTTATTCCATATAAATATTACTGACGTCAAAGTTTATCAATCATGATCGATTGGGTAACCCGATTCGGGTTGACTAGTAGCCTCTAAAGCAAGCCTTCCAAACGTTCACCAATTTTCCTTCGGTTTCGAAACGTTTCTTTATGCAAACATCCCCCTATTTGTTTTTTTTATACCATCAAGTTATGGACAGTTACTTACATATAATTATTTACTTATGCCCGAGTATTATACCTCATTGTAAGCAAACAAAAAAAATCATAATGTGAATGCATGCGTATTATACTTTTTTTTAAATGTGCGTGAGTAAATATTACACGCAAAGTGACCCTTACGGCATTTAAAGTCTGACATTAGCTTGCCATAAGTTTTTTCTCAACTTTTAGCATTTTTTCTGTGCACGAAGAACAATGCCAGTATATGGCATATTATATATTTAATACACGGATACTTTGTGTTTTGCTGTACCTATAATTTAAATGTGCGTTTTGTTTATTTTTTATGTTTCATGAAAGTTGTAAAAGTAATAATAAATTATAACATTTGAATAGAGTACGAAAAAAATACTATACATTAAATTATAGAATATCACGAAGTTACAAGCAGCACGTGAACTATTATGTAACTTTGCGATAAAAATTTCACAGAAATATTGCAAATATCCTCTCTCTCTCCTCTCTACTAACCGGACGGATACATATATTCTTACACATATAAACGCTATGAGCATTGTTGCAGAATAATACTGTACTCGTGCAGTCATTATTACAGTGTTGCTGATTTTTTACCATGATATTTTTTAAAATCATTATCATGACTGTAGATACAAAAAATTGATAGTTAATATTATCCATTTGTAAATCTAGCATTTTTTTGTTTCAAAAAGATTATTACAAACAAAATTCTATTTGAAGCTGCTGGTGCTGCTGGTGCTGCTGCTCTTTCAGCACTACCCAGACAAAAAGGGCACGTCGTCATCATGAAAAAAAGCCAAGCCACAAACTCTTTAGAAGTCAAGCCTGAAAAGTCAGAAGGTTAGGTTATAACAATTTACGGAAAAAAGTGCAGAGAGGGAGAGAGAGAGAGACGTACAAAGGGCAAACGCATTTATCAGAAACAAGCATGTAAACACGATGATGATTATGTTTGTCGTTTACAGTTATCACCACCGACACCACCACTT
This sequence comes from Zhuqinia jingwanae, assembly GCA_027744095.1. Lineage (NCBI taxonomy): Eukaryota > Metazoa > Arthropoda > Collembola > Entomobryomorpha > Paronellidae > Zhuqinia > Zhuqinia jingwanae. Next base: position 16,587 of record JAHZNC010004900.1, on the reverse strand, counting down.
CTCTCTTGAAGATGCACACGCTGCTGTAAATGATACATGTGCAAATCATAATATAAAAAATGCTTATTAGTTTTACAAATGAAATAAAAGAATTAAATACTACTGTAAAATATATGAAGGGTGGTGTAAAGAATCGTAAAAAAAAAACTTTTTTAAATCTCAAAAAGGTACTGGCTATACATGGTACAAACGGTAATAAAATAAAGCTACATATATATTCGCATGTAGATATTAAGTTTATACCGATTGAGCATGATGATCTGGTAGGAATATTTTTTTCATGGTTTTTTTTTCTTGTTGCATAATTATAATCATTTTATAAGTGTATGCCTATGTATATCTTCACCTTTTTTAATGTAATGATAATAGGTATACATGTAAATGCAAGTTTGCATATTTCTTGAAAATGACGTTGCTTGTCTGTCTAGCCAGCCAGTCATTTACTACACTTTACACCCCAACAATATCCAAATCTGAAAAAAAATTTGACCGAATGGGCAAAGAGTTAAAATCTGATTAATAATTATAATGCAACTCACAATTTAAAAAAAAAAGTAAGGGAGAAGAAGAATGAATAAAGATTTTGGTAGGATCCTCTCAACTTATCGACTGAACGAGCGCAGTAGTAGAAGATGAACATGCACACTAATTCATTCAATCAGTATCCAACAAAAATTTCTACCTAGTGTATTTAGACATTTTGCAAGTTTTGTTGCAAGTTGCGTGAACTTGACTTGAGTCAAGTTTGCTACGGTTTTGGGAGTTGATGTGACGCGACTATATACTACTACAAGAGAGCAACATGTGAGTATAGTGAGCATAGTGAGTATAAACATGTACAAAAAAATGTACGCATAGTTAATTAATTATTGTTAAGTTGAGGGTTGATAGTTCATGGGAGTTTGTGTTTTGATCAGAGCTTATATATAAGCTTTCAGAAACTCTTTTGCTTCTCAACAAATTTGTGATGCCGCAGTAGCCAGCTATATTCTAATATGACGATTTACTTAGTAACTGACACTCTTCTATATTATTTATTTATTCTTATTGTATGACTGTGAACTTTTTTTTCTAAAATATTAAGTTAAACAAGAAATTTGCCATTCATTTATAGCTGTTGTTCTTGTTGTTGCTGTTGTTGTATAATAACAATGATTACTATAATCGTAAAATGGAAGCTTAAGCAAAAATGGCAAATGATGATAGCAGTAGTAGTAGTATGTTATCATTGTTATTATTATATTATTATTACAAATGTAAAATGGAAAGAAAAAAAATCATTAAATTACATGATTTTTATTTCATTTCATTTAGTTACATGTACCCTCTCGAACATGCCTATTTTATGATTTTATGTGTGTGTGTGTGTCTCTCTCACTCTCTTCTCTACAGTCCCACACAGATGGGGAATGAGAAAGAAAAAAAATTAAAAACTTGTAAAACAACTATGGTTCAGTCCCTTCTTTTGGTCTTCTTATCCTTTGCGTTATATATACGTTTTATTTACGTGTGTGTATATCATTAAATGAAAACTGTAAAAAAAGATATAATAGCAATGCAAATCCACAACTATACATGCATAATAATTATTATCATATTTATTCTTTTTTTTATAATCTTTTCTCCTTTTGAATTAGTATTTTAGTAAGCAAGCTCCTTCTGTCTGTCTATCTGTCTGTCATTATCCCTTAGTTAAAAATGAAATGAAATAAAATGACAAATGAATAATACACTAAATTAAATGCATAATACCTATGTTTTGTGTGCTTGTATGTGTTGTGTAATACATAATAATAATATGATCATCGTCATCATAATTGTATCTATGATCATGATGTTGATATGAAATGCGCTTATAGATTATTATATGAGCGTAGGTTGTCTTTGTTGTTGTTGTCGCTAAATTAGTTTTTATGTTGAACTTGAATAATAAGCTGCTCTTCTGTGACAAGAAAGAGCTTATGAATAAGTAAATAGCTGAAAATCTCTAAAAGAGAAACACATAATATTTTGCTGACGTCTCTCCTTTTTTCCACCTTATCTACTTATATGCGTTGTAAATATAAGATGCGATGCCCTGATGATCAGGGTGATAAGATTTAATAATGGTGAACGTTATGAGAATTGCTGCGCACTAATCACACGAAAGAATCAAGACAATTAGCATTTTTCAAAATACACACACACGGCTGATATATATACGTAGGGATACAGGGAGTTTACAAAATGAGCAGGTGTGTTGTTGAAATGCCACGAGAAGAAATTAACTTTTTAAATATTTTTTTTGTACAAAACCTTTAAAGGGACTATGAAGGGATCCTTTTTTTCTTCTTGTGACAATATCGCATCGCAATAATAATGATAATGACTTTTTTTTCTGCTTTGTTGAACAAAGGCCAAAAAGAGTCAAGATATTGCTTGCTGATAGAGATGACACGATGATGATGATGGAAGCTATAGGCGTAAAAAATTGTAATTCAATCAGTCAAAAGAAGAGAGAAGACAATTTTTTCCCCACTTTAGCAACTCGCACTTTAAGAAAAGGCCAAATTGGTTTACTTGTAACCAGTCCGGCTAGATTTTTTTTTGCAAAATAATCAATAACAATGATAAATAATCAAGTATTGAGTTTCGTTGAAACGCAAAAGCTTTTTCGCCATTTGTAATTCTATCTGTTGTATTGGTATACTATATACCTATTATACAACATGCAATGCATCACGATGTTTATACAGACGGATAAAGAGAGTGTTTGAGTGTGGTGGTGGTGGTGGACATGTCATGATGTTTGTAGTTTGTAGTGAGCGTACTCACAGGCAATTTATCATCACCACCATCCCCACCACCGGATTCAAATAATTATTATTCATAAGGCGTTATACTTATATATTTTAACAATGTTTACTCAAAAATGGTAATCATCATCATCATCCTCAACAACCATCCTACAAAACAATACAAATTGTAAAGACATTGTTTTTTTTTGCCAACTTACTTGGCTGATTGTATTATTATTTTTCATTGCTGCAAGCAAATTTTCTATAATTTCTTATAAAAAAATAACAGAAAAAAAAGAGAATGTCATGTCATGTCTGCCGGCTTTTACATTATCTTCATCATTACTTTTATTATAATAGACCTCGCACCGTGTGCCTTTTTTTTCTCGATTGAAAAGTATGTAAATATCATGTACCTGTGTGTGTGTGTGTGTGTGTATGCAAATGCTGAAAAATATTTAATTGCTTCTTATTATTATTAAAACTCGAATCATCATCACACGCACACAACACAAACATTGTTGCTCACTTTTACAAATGTTCTTTTTGTACAAGAATACACTAAACTAGTAACAACTGCCGTCCGTGTGAAATCTCAATCAGAACTTTATTTTAGCCCTTTTTGAACTTGACTTATGTGAGTGAGTGTGTGGTGTGTGTGTGTAGTTGTGCGTGTAATAATCAGCAATCAACTTCTAAACTAATTATTACAACATTGATAAAATTAACAACAAAACAGTTACATATGCAACGCTCCTCTGTATATTATGTATGTATTCCTATCTAAATTTTCACTATATGGAAGATATACGTAGGTATATAAACTAGCGGAATATATATATATTTTTTACAGATATATAGATACGTAAAAGGAAAGCAATTAAATTTTTCCCCTTCATTTTTTAAAAATACAAATCATTAATCGTAAAAACTGAGAATCAAAAATATGTAAAAAAAAATATATATATTTACAATTTGCAACCATTGGTCGTTTTTTTTCGTGGATTGAAATAAATGCATTGATTTTTTTGGTGAATTTTCAAGATGTTACAATGTAATTACATACATACATAAAGCACAAAAAAAACCGTTAAGATTAAATAAGTGGATAAAATACAATTATATATATAGGTATGTATACATTTAGGTATATGTTCTGTTCCTGTGTACATCTCTCATCCAATATCTATTTAATGGCATATGTGTAGAAGGCATGTATATATTTTTTTGCAAATGTTTTGTGCAAAAAAAGGAGGAAAAAATATATACAGATACAGATAACTTTTTAAAAGGGTGAACCTCTGACCTTCTGAATAACGTTAGTTGTTGTTTTTTTTTTGTTTCTTGATGAGATTACATAATGTTTAGACGTAGCACAACAGAGAGAGCAGTGGTATGCTTGTACGCAGTGTGAGAGAGGGGAGATAAATGATATATTAGGGATGATGATAATGATTCTGGCTGGCAGAGTGGTGATGATGATGATGATGCTACTGATGCACTTTGGGTGGGATTTCTCTGCCACTGCTCAGGATGGATTTGGGCTGATGCACAAATTTATTTTATCTGTATCATTCGGCAAAATAATAGATATGTAGGTAGGTATACATTTATATTCAGATGCATCAGTTGTAGCACCAGCAGCAATACAGTAGCCATTTTTTTTGCCATCGACATCATCACTAGCCACAACAGAGCATCAAAAACCTTACACAATTTACGTAACTCTTTTTCTATCCTTCTGTTTATTTTGTATCTTTCTATTTTACTGTGTCAGCACTCACTACTCACCACCACCGCCAACTAATAAATAAATAGAGAGATAGAATAAAACCAATAAATACATCACCTTCATCACCACCAGTTTAAATGGCAAAAGCTATAAAAACAACGATACATATATATATTATGGCTATGCGTACACAATATTACGATGTACCACAGACACTGCGTTCACATAATATGTATAACTCTTGGTTAAGCATTACAGAAGAAACAATTAAGTTTTACAGCAAAATTATCTTGCCTCAAGCAGCAGCAGCAGCAGCACCAGAAATCCAAGAAACTTTTGTATGATGCTAATATCCCTACTTGTAGCGCCGCACATTAACGTTTTTACAACTCCTACCAGATTACTACTAGAAGATTTTTTTGGCTAGCGGGATGATGATGATGATGATGCAATAGTAATGCAATAAAATAATGATAATTGCTAGTTAACTTATAGTAGTGTTGGATTTTAGCTATTATCGTTTACAGCTACTAGTAAAAAATAATGCCAGAAGGTATTTAAGCCCTATAACAATTATTAGTAAATTGATGCGTGTAAATCAAAATGAAGAAAAATTTACGACTTTTTAGTAGGCATGCCGACCGACAATAATTTGGTTTAGGAGAATGTGCAGAGTACCTACACATGTAATGTAAGTAATGTAAGAAATATCTTTATATATGAATGGAAAACCAGTCGAGTGTCAGTTCAACTGAGAGACAAGTTTTGTCGCAACAGTGACTATATGATTTACCGGTATTCATTTTTAGAATGTCAATGTTTGTCAATTAAGAAGGCATGTATTTATGTCGTTAATAATGTTGTGTGAGTTGAGTCGCGTTGAGGGGTGTGTAAACCTTGAGAATAAGTTTGTGGCTTATCATCATTTAATGTCATGATAGATGTACGGAATTTTAAATTGTAAAAGTAAATGCCAAACATGAAATGTAATATAAAAAAAACTTACGATTGAGCAAGTAGCGGAACGTTAACAAAGATCCCACTGCCACCATTTCCCCGGCTATTTTTATTGTTCAAGTCATCCTGCTCTCCCTCTGTAAAAACAAATACAAAAAATACCATCATGTCGTGTACGTGTATAAGCTCATATTATACATAACCTATCAATTTCAGTTAACAAAAAACCTTAAAATCTTTTTTTAAATAAATATTTTCCATATTTTGTATTGCAATAATTATTCTTACCAAAACTATTGCCCAAAAAATTAAATCCATGATGGCTAAGACTAATGTCTTTATTTGTATCATCACCACCAGCACCACCAGCACCGCCTCCTCCCCCACCTCCCGACACCATATCAATCTTTCTCTTCAGCTCTTCATCATTGTACTCATCATTCTGCTCATCTTTATTCTTCTTTCGCCGTCGACATCGTCGAAATATCGAGTAGCTTGTACTTCTCACGTTGGGATTATTGTGGGGAGGATGGTTACTGGCGTTGCATCCCATGGCGATGGGTCCAGGGAACAAAAGGAATAAGATGAATGCCGGAGAAGTAGTAGCAGTAAAAGTTGTTATTGTTTTTACTAGCAACACTGTAATGGTTACTACTGTGTTTTGTTCCAAATGTCTTTTTTTTTTCTTCTCAAGAGCAACAACAAACAACAATAACCTAAACCACAACTTTATTTAATTATTATTATCCTTTTCAGCCACAGTATTATTTACACTTACAGTATTAGCACTCCACTTTCACTAAAGAGGTTTCTCCATTTTTTTTTAAACTTGTCATAAATTGACTGTCATACTCAGGGTTTTTCCCCACTTTTTTTTCTTTTCTTTCACAAAAAATACTTCAGCTGCTCACATTTTTTGTGCTGGACGACCTTTTCCATTTCCAATGTCAATAACTGTTATAATCAACGTCATTATTATTTCATTGCTGTATACACACACTGCTTCCTATCATTCTTCTTGTATATATAAATATATATGCCTTATATATAACATGTAACCATAATCATCATCATGATACCATTACTTTTATCATCCCCACCACTACCAAGAAAGCTCATACTTTTTTTCACCAAAACCGCGAGTAAGTAAGTACACTTGTTCTAGTGTAGCCCATCAACTTTATATATCATTTTTCTTCCCTTGACGCTATTACTCTGTCCATTAATCCATAATAAACGCAAAAAGCCTTGAAAGCTCACAAGGGAAAATATAAGGCCACTTTTTCACTCTTTTATTTTTTATTTTCAGCCTCTCACTCTCTCTCTCTCTCTCTCTTTCTTGTTATTTAAACCTTACACTCATTTTCGTTTCGTACTCCAAACCATCCCATAAGTTTATTCTTACACATGTGCCCATTTACACTTTCTCCACTTTATATTTAACCGTCTCGTTGTCAGTGTCAGCCTTAATTTATATAAAAATTTGTGAGTAAGTTTCAGTTTCAAAACGAGCAGCCTTGCTACCTACATTATTAAGTATATCATTGCTCTCTTACGATTTAGGTTATTGCAAACTATGGCGTGATGATATGGGTGATATATGAAACAGAAAATAAATATGTAGTACATATATTATTATGGGTGAAAATGGATATACTCTTCTTCTTCGTCTTTAAAAAAAAAGATTTCCCTCTTAACCTCTCTCACTACTACTACTGTCGTAGTTTTGTAGTAGTATTTTTTAGTAGCTTCTAGCTCACAAGCGATTATTATTACTAAACAGCAGCCAAAAAACCCACCACCACCATCATCATCATCAAAACCGTCACAGAAAATAGACCCAATAATAAGAACACATGAGCACCAGCAGCAGCAGCAGTAGTAATAGAAGTTAGTAGTATGAGAAACAACAAACAAGCAAACAGTCCATGAGATGATAACACACCAGACGTTTTGCGTCACGTCAAATATCAACATTTTTTTATGATCTTTAGTACACGATACATAGATATAGGTACATGATATAATATGCTAAATACATAATGCTACTTACAACTTACTACTACTACCATTACAACAACTATGCATACTTACAAAAAAATAAGAGAAATAAAAAAAACATACAGACACGAGACGCGCGAGAAAAGAGAGAAAATAAACTAAACTGAAATACTTTTTCTTCTTCTTTTTTTTTTGTATGAAGAAAAAAAAAATGGTGTGTGCACCATCATCACACACACACATACACACGACATGATAGATGAAATGATGTTGAAGAAGAATAAGATGATGATGATGATGGCAAGTATTTTGCTGCAAAGCTGCTGCTGGCTCTGATCTGATGATGATGTGATGGTGGTGGTGTCGGTACAAAAAAGTAAGAGATGATGAGATGGAGATGATGCTGATGACGACGCAGTGATGATGGTATATAGCAGCAGCAGTAACAGAGGGAGAGAGAGAGAGATCTAGATGATTGCCGTGATGATAACTTACCATAATATAATTTTGTAGGTATTTATATAGAATGTTAGGGAGGAAACAAAAGAAGACGAAAAAAAACTGGTGTTTTCTAGGCTATGTGTATATATGTATATGTATATGGATCTCTATTTATTTATTTGCTCTTTTTTTTCTCCTCCATGGATTTCAGAATGAAATGACGACATTGCACAAAAACAGGGGAAAATAATAATAAATGATACAATAAAATGGCAGTTTTGTGTTATATGTTTTGGTTTTGTGTCTGTGTTTTTTTTTGTAAAAGTGTGAGTGTGTGTGTGTGTCTCTCTCTCTCTTTCTCTCTCTCGTTTTATGACTTGTTTTGTTGTTTAGTAGCGCCACCAACCAGAATAGAATAAGGAAATGCTACAATCTCTATCTACTTATCTATCTTTTGCCGCTGATGATGATGATGATGATGCTATATAGCATGGAATAAGAATAGCATTACTTCCTTATTACTACTACAAAATGTAAATAATAAAATGTTTTCGCTAATTTCTCTTTTTTTTAATAGTGCACTTCTGTAGTCTGCACGCTCTCCTTTACCCTGACATGCTTTTTTGTTTTGTTACTCTTGTTGATGATGGTGCTAGTTGTGTTGATGCAGCAGTTCAGAAAGAAAACATGTTCATGGACAATATGGGATTTTGCGTGGGATGATCTCAAATCTCTGTAGAGTTGAGATTTACTAACAACCAGTTATGTAAATGACTTAGGAAGATGCCTCAAAATTTTCAAAATTTCCGATATTGCGGTTTCTCGCCCTCTCGAGTCACACTATTTTGCCTTGGGTAATTTCCGGTACTCTGGTTTTTTGGTTAATTTTCTGCGTTCCTGGTCGTGGTTCGTGGTGAATTTAAAAAGTTTTTGGATGGGACAACTTTCATTTTATTTTAAGAAATGAACACTGATCATCATGATCATGATGGGGAAGATGTGCTTACAAATTATTTATGTAAATTCATTTAATTTGCTGACGTCATAGGAGATAGAGAGGGTGTAATTTTACTACAACTTGGCGATGATGATGATTATGATGATGATGATGATGACGACGGTACTCTGTGTTTGTGTGTGATCCTCTTTACTCATTTCCACTTGGGTTGCTCTTCCACCACCACTTCAACTGCCACCATGTATCCGATATTATTGCTTGTCAACATGTCATCACCACCGGAATTATCCGTTGTGGTTAAGTTTTTTTTTCTCCCTAGTTATTTAAGGTTATCCGGGTGTCATATCTTCATCCACACCACCATATCATATCATGTCATATGCTCAGCATGACAACATATATTATTATGTATATATTATAATATATAACCTTACCACCATTACTTTCATCATATCATCTTCATCATTCATATGCCATTTATTACCCACCAAAAAAATGTTTATTGCATATACTATACCTACCTATCTTGTATCTCTGTATTTTATATATTTTTTTTTTCATGTCGTGTTCCAGACCAATAAAAATTGTCAATATAAACAATAATTTATCATCACCACCATCGCCCTTGCCATGTACTACTACTCCTCTTCCCATTACTCATAACAAATATAGCTTTTTTTTACTACTGACCATTTTTTTTTCTAGTCCCGAAATGTCAACATTATCTACCTAATATACAAATAAGTAAGTGTTAAAAAAAACCTTGGCTGTGTGTATACTAGTATTTTTTTTGCGTGACTATAATAATTTTATTGAAATTATTCACGAAAGTATATCAATGCCAGTGTAAGTGCAATGTAGATTATTGTTCTACTTCGTTTTGACCATGGCCAGGGAGGACTTGATGGAAATGGCTAATAAAATGGAAGTAAAATGTATTTCCAATTGTCGCTCCAATAACAACTACACATACACACACCTAATTTGAATATTCTATTGATGTTTTTTCCATGGTGATGACGATGATCATGATGATGATCATGTTCAAAGAATGATAGCAGCACCAGCAGTAGTAGTAGTATGTATATATAGCAACAAGAAAAACACCAAGAAAAAAGAGCCAATATCAATAAATTCCTATTGATATTGGCACTTGGAATTCGGAGATACCAACGACGAGAATGCCAACCATAATAGAATAAAAATCAGCCATCATCAAATGGTCACATAATCAATTGATATAATCATCCCCCCACATATTTCTTTTGTATGTTTGCACTAGTCACTATAGTTACCACCACCTTATGTATAAAAGTTACAATTTCACATCATCACTATAAAAACATATTGAGGAATTTACATCTCATTTAAATAAATAAACAAGAAGATTGAAGATTTTAACATACTCTTTTATTCTCTTTTTTTTGTCAGGAGTCAATTGTTATTGTGTCTTTTTTTATTATTATTCTCCACAACAGCAGTAACAACAACAACAACTAGTTTGCAAGTTTGCAAATAACCTTTTAGAACATCATTTAAAAAAAAGAAGTAAATTAACATTTAAAATGTAATCTCATTTCAATATCATTGTCATTTGTCGTATACTTTACAAAAAAAAAGAGTCTTTTCTTGTTTTGTATTTAAAAAATATATACACATAAAGATCTCTTTTTAATAATATTTGAAAGTATTATTACTTTTTTTATATTATTGTTGTCATTATTACTATTCATAACTTGTTGCTCTTTTGATTCAAAGTATTTTCTTTATTGACGGAGTGTCTTTTTGATAGTACAAGTTGTTACACATACACAGGTGTGCACTCTGGTATACATCAGATACAATCAGATAATAGATCTTGATATAAAAACGTGTGTCCACTACTATATCATCAAACATCATCACTATACCACTGCACAAAGATAAATAATAATAATATGCACAATGCACCTCTCACCAATCACCGCAAACAGGAGAAAGAAAAAAAGTCACTAAATTGCTTATTATTACTATACTACACTGCTTTTCTTCTTCTTCTTCTTCTTCTTTTACTGACCACTCACTACTAGTCACTCTTCTCGTGTTGCTGCCACTATACTTTAACAAAAAATCCTGTGACTGACTGACTAGCTCACAAAGTGAAATAGGCAGAGTGTTGTGCATACATCATCATAAAGTAAATATTATATAAATATATGTATACAGGCTACACTACACTGAACACAACACCATTATCTTGGCCACTATTATTCACATACACACACACACGTTTATATTTATGTATATTAGATATACCTAGCAGACCACTTTTTTTGTGTAAGAAAGGCAAAGATTGTTTTTTATTATTATTGGAGAAAAAAAAGTCCAAAGGAAAGAGAGAGAGAGAGAGAGAGAGAGAGAAAAAAAAAGAGCAAAACTAACTTGGTTGCCTATTTATGTGGAACTGTATATATGTGACTGGGAAAAGATGATCCAAGAACTGAACTCACACAAGAGTCGTATATAAAAGTGCATGTATATGAGCTATGATGATATTATAGACCAAACAGGAAAAAAACGAAATCAGTGTATGTGTGAGTGTGTTTAGGAGTAGTAGTAGTAGTATAACATAATGTTATTTTATTTAGTTCTCTCTCTTTTCATGTTATGTCGGTCTGCTTGTGAGAAGAGAAAGAAAAAATAATACACAACACACTCAAACTCATGACTCAACTGACCTGAGAGAGTGAAAAGAGAACAGAAAAAAATAATGTGCAAGATTGTCTTCTTATTTCGTTTTCTTTTTTTTTTGCTAGCGATTGTGTGTGTGTTTTATACTTTTCTGTTTTTTTGCCTCTCTCTCGCTAGTGTTGAGTTTGTAATGGTAAAAAATTGGTATAGTAGCGGCATATATAATAGGAAGACAACAAGTTCATACGACAGGACTGTACTGTGTGAAACAAGCGAGAGAAAGAGATGTGATGAATAAGGGGACAATTTGGACAATTTTTTACACAAAAAAAAATTGCGAGAAAAATATATACTTATGTATTCTACGACGAGAGAGATTTTACTCTTTTTTTTAACGAAACAAGTACAACTGGCATGATGAGTGAAGAGAGAACTGAAAGAGAGAGAATTTTTTTTCTGAATGTGGATTGGTTTAGATTGCATATTGCTAGAAAACATGTACAACTAAACATACACAACACATGCACACACACACACACACACACCGCGACACTCACAGGAGAGCTAGTCAGCTATTCTATACATATACATGCATACACAGTTTTTGTATGTAAGTAAAAACATAACTCGAACGTTGCAACGTTATAAATAAGTAGCCGAGCGGATTTAGCCCACCTCCAGATAAACTTTCGAACGCACATTGGGTACTACTTTTAACCCCACCTCGGGATCGGAATGTATTCTCAAAACCACATCGGGGTGGGGTTTGCTTTCGAACCCACCAACATTAGGAACTACCTTGGGCGATGATGATATGCGTAATATGCTGGTAAAGATATCCTTTGGTACACAATTTTTAGCTCTAAATTATCATTTCTAATAGTGTGGATGCTACCCCGGTATGAATGGGGTGGGGGTATCAGGGTACCTGCAAAGTGGCTTCAGATGCCCTAATAGCGTAGACTTGAATACATGAATTCCTTTTAGTTTCTGAGATAATGGTTGAATATGCGAACGGTCGGACAGACTTACATAGCATTCGCATAAAATATCCTTCCAGCAAGCAGAGAGTCAGCCAACATGTTTAGGGTATAGAGAATAGAAGAATCTTGCTCCTTTTAGCAGTCAAATTGGTCAGGTTCTTTTTTAGCACTTGGCTTGGAAAGTGTGTAGTTGTACTAGTGGTAGTATGAGTGTGTCTGTAGAGTGGAGAACAATATAATATTATTATTGTGTTACACGACGAGTTTTTGGGAAAAAATGAGAGAGGCAGAAGAGAAATATATATACATGTAAGAGAGTGAGGTAAAAGAAAGGCTGGCAAGCAAAAGCAGGGAAGAATTTTATTTACATGGGCAAGATATTTGGAAAAGGAGAGAGAAATGAAGGGAAATGCTAGTAAACGGGAGAGAGAGTGAGTGAGAGAAGCAGAGCAGCGGTTTCGGTTTCCAAGTTCCATGCCATGTGTGAGTAGTGTGTATGTATATCTATGTGTGCAGTCTGTGTGTACATACTAAATGTATGATGAAGATGGGGGCATACACACAATACAAATACACATGCCTATCTATGTATGTACATTCAAGCACATATCCAACTATCCAAGTACGTGTAGGTAGGTATATCCATCCATAATAGTAATATAGTATCAAGTACGAGCTTACTACACGGGAAATGTCGGTTTTCCCGGAGAGATAGTTGTGCAATGTTCAGGAGTGGAGTATATATATATATGGTTGAGGGACAAGCGGCGACTGAACAGGATATCAACAAAATGTAAAAATGTCACAAAAAATACAAAAATTACAAAGATTAAAACGCCAATATAATTCAGGTGCGAAATGAATTACAATCAGTCCCGATTGTAAATATTTTAAACTGTACGGAGAACTCAACTAAATGCCAAAGATTTATGCGGAAAAAATTCTTTAGAAAATTGACTCACTATTTTACTTAGTACACATACATATGGTAGTATTATTCTCACTATTTATTAGAGAGAATATATATGTGTGTGTGTGTGTATTTTGCAGGAAAAAGCATATAATATCTACTTCCTCTGCTCAGTTCCATATATCGGTAAAGTAGAAAGTGGCTTCATATGCCATGCCATTGTATTACATTTCTTAGCTTGCATGGAGTACAATTCATGACGTTTCTTGCATACGTACTACAAAGTACGTAGGTATATATGCATTCATATATTGTATGATATACGTAATGTAAGAGTACAGGAAACAAGGCATCACAGCAGCAGTGTAACAGAGCACAAGAATATATACATACATACCAATTTTTTTTATCTTCAGTGTCGCTGTCGCTTCTCTCGCCCTCCTCCTCCTTCTCACTTCACACAGACTTACTTGAAGTGAAATACTTTTTCGGTTTTACTATTATTATTATTATTTTGCCACCACGAAAGAAGAGCTACACTGCCGCTTAAACCGCTTGTTCTCCTCCCATAAGAAGGGTTACTCAAATATGCAGTAGCATAAAAACAGCATAAAGTTGACTATATATACATACATATATTTTTTTTCAAGTTATTATTATTATTATATTGTTTTGCTAGTTTGCTTAGAAATAAGTAGGATGAAAATGAAAAGGAGAAAGAGAGAAAAAGAGAGAGTGAGAGTGCTGAGGTCTGAGGAGAGGAGCTCTTTGGTCGTCGTTGTGAGTGAGCCTGCCTGTCTGACTGCATGTTCCAAAAAGCCTGAAGCTAGTAACAGCAGCAGCAGCAGCAGCAGCAGCAGCAGTGGTGGCAGGCGAAAGAGAGAACAAGACTCTCTTCATTTCTCGTGGTATTTTTACTTGAGCTACCATGAATATATATTATATCATGCTGCTGCTAGTGCAACTTACTGCAAGAATACGTGGACCAAACCAGAGAGAGTGTATGTGTGTGTGTGTTGATGATCGATAAAACTTTTTTTTTTACTGCTTTGTGCTTCTGCCACTATCGATGCTACTGCTGTTATGTTGTTATGTTTTTTGTGTGCTATACCGCTTGACTTACTACTAGATACACAGACACACACACTATATGACAAGCGTGTACTCTGCCATGTATGTGTAATATGTACACAACAAGTTTTTCGAACAAATGTCTTTTTTTCTCGCAGGCGGTGGTGGTGTAGGCATCACAGAGGAATAGTAGTGGTGGTGGTGGTGGTAGTGGTGCTAATAGAACGGGTGTTGTTATTATTACATATTGTAATATAGTTTGGTTGAGAGAAAATGAAAATCAGAGATAGAGATAGATAGAGAGAGAGAAAATGTGCATGCACGGCTATTGATGTGCACGTACAATGCTCAAAGGAGAAACAGGAGCGAAAAAAAGAGTTTTGCTAGTTTTGCTGCTTTTGTTGGTTGAGTTAGTTCATGGTTCCCTCTCTCATCTCATCTCATCTCATCTCTCTTTCTCTCTCTCTCTCTCTCTGTTTGCCACTGTCGTTTTATTATTATTATGGGCAATAGTGTTAATATATTGACTTTACTGACTTTACTGATCCTCTAGACTGCCTACCAGTGTGATACGGTAAAGGAGTAGTAACAGCGCTTAAAAGTATTTCAGTTCACAGGGGAAGCAGTGTAGTGAACACTGCGAGCATCATCGAGCAGCCAGTTTAGTTTTGTTGGTTTTCTAGTAATATTGTTATTATCTCTATGGGAAGCTGTGTAAAAGGAAGAGAGAAACTATGAAACTCTCTTTTGTAAAACCACTGCTGCTGCTGGTGTTGCTGACTCGTTTTTAAAAAGATTTTTTTTTTGCTTATACATATGTATATATATGGAATAGGAGAGATGAAGTTTTGCATGAAAATTGAATTCATTTTGACAGAGAGGGAGAGAGAGGTTTATGGAAATGCGGATGCAAAGTCAAGTAGAATAGGAAGCTGTTGGAAGGAAAATGGCAAAAAAAACTAGAGACTCGGTTTGTAGCATCATGAATTATATGAAAGAAAGAAAAAACGGCAGCGATGTCAGTGTGTGTTTTGGGATATGGGTATTGAAAGCATCACGATGATGATGATGATGATAGTGATTGAAACTGAGATCCGATGTAAGAGTCTGTACTGAACAACAGAGGAAAAAAAGTAGCGACAAAAAAACTCAAAGGCACTACTATATAATACAAGTAGAAAAGCAAAGAGAACAGAAGAAAAAAAAGTAAATGATGCAACCCGAAACCCAAAACTCACTTGACACAATAAAAGCAGTAGCAAAAGTAGTAGTACCGCTTTCTTGGCAAAAGCTATAACGGTGGATACACAACCCGACAGAAATGATGGAACGTATCTTTTTCACAAGAAGAAGAACAAGTAGTTTTGTAACGCAAGAGACTAGAGAGATGAAGGAAAAAAACGGTTGCCGTAGTAGTAGTACAAATGGTGGTAGTGGTGGTGTGTGTGGTGGAGTTAGAGTCTGACTTGACTTGAGTCTAAAGTGAATATGGAACAAAATAATAGTCGGATTTCACTACTATTTTATTTTATGTTGAGCGAAGCCAACCAGAAAGTAAAAGTGCAGGAGACAAGTCAAGAGAGACCACAGAGACCCAGGCTTTAGAGCCCAGTGGTAAAGAATACATAGCAGGAGAACAGGAACATAAACTTTTTTTTTTAAACATCCATTCTTGGTTCCACCACTCCTCCTGTGTGTGATGATGATGATGATGTTAGTAAAGTATGACTATGGTTGAGGTAGTGGTGGTATTATTGGTTTTGAAAGTTGTATGAAAAATTAAGTCGGTTTTTGCTTTCCTGTTTTACTATTTATTTTTGGACTCCACAGCTCCAGAAAGAGATATGGCATTGATACTATTACACTGATGGCGATGATGATGATGAATGATGAGCTGCACATGGGACTATTGGTTTTTTAGTATTTTTTATGCACAAAAATATTTAGAAATAAAAATAGGTTGTATTTACAGTGGTACTTGCTTCACGTATTGAGTAAAAATAACTCTAAAAGTTTTTTTTCGGTGCAAGTTATTATAGGAACGAGCAGGATGAAATTATTGTAACGTAAATAAACGGAACATGCGT
>JAHZNC010004899.1:0-27674 GCA_027744095.1 Zhuqinia jingwanae | reverse complement strand
AACCTTGTGTCTTGCCTGCACCGTGTGTAAAGTGTATATGCGTGCATTGCATGTGAGTTTTTGTGTACCCTATGACTTTTGTCAGGTTAATGGCAAAAGAAAGTTTGGTGTAACATTTAAGGTAACAATGAAAAGATAACTAAATTTAACTTTTCTCTCTTGTTTATTGTTTGAGAAAAGCTCATGTATCAATATCAAAACTTATAAAACAAGTGGATGTAAATAAATGTAGTTATTTTGTGTCAAATTTCACTAAGGAATTTACTACTTTGTTGAAAATACAATTTATGCGACTATAGCAACCTGTTAAACTTTAGAATATATAATGTTGAGATGTAATTGGTTAGTCAAATAGACAGATTCTTTTTTTTTGTGTACTTTTCACCTAATAAAAAAGTATAACGGTAATAAGCACCTCAACAACATTCAACCCTTGTCGTATCATGTTTCTGTTGCGCAGTAGAATTTTATTATTTTATTTTTGCTCACTGCATTGCATTGAGACTGGCTGATTGTAATTGTAATTCACAGCATTCACTTCTATTCCGACACACACACACACACACCAAAGTATACTTTTTTTTATTCCGTCTATTCAATAAATTCGATTAAATAAGTTCAGCTGTGTGATCAAAGCAAGAAAAAAAAGTTTTTTTTTTGTTACAGAGTTGATTTAGCGGCTGCTGTGGTGGTATGGTATATGGTGTTGTTAGAGAAGAGGAGAAGAAGAACACATCAAAGTAACTTGTCCATTCATCCATCCATCCATTTCATTTACAAATTCATTCACTACGACGCTGATGCTGCTGTCGCAGCTCCTCTGCTCTTCTCATTCTTCTCTATTCAAGCACCTTTACCAAAAAACCAACATTACGTACCTATATAACGATCACAGTAGTAGTAGTAGCAGCAGCAACATCAATGAATGCAATCAATGCAAATAACAAACTTCAATTTTATACAGTTTTATTTTTGCAAAAGGGGACCTATGTATCTACCGTAAAGTATTATCGAATGCATTTAATTCGTTACCTCTTCTCTTCTCTCCATATAAAAACCATATATATCTACATCCAAGTCATGATTATATCTAAAGGGAAAGTGCATTTTTTCCTCATTCACACAGAAAAATAAATCTCTCATGAAAAGAAGGGTATATATCGATATACATAATCATAGTCGACGTAAGCCACGCTAAAAGTCTATATTATTATTATTATTATGTGTTTGTACTATTTGTATTTGAATCTACGTCTGTGTGCCGCCGCCACCGCCACCGCCGCTCTTTTCATTCAATCTCTCTGCCACACTGACTGAATGGTATAAAAGGTAAAAACTTTCTTTTCACTTGAGTGATTTGCAAACTGAGTGTGTAT
Organism: Zhuqinia jingwanae; assembly: GCA_027744095.1. Lineage (NCBI taxonomy): Eukaryota > Metazoa > Arthropoda > Collembola > Entomobryomorpha > Paronellidae > Zhuqinia > Zhuqinia jingwanae. The sequence continues at coordinate 26,298 of JAHZNC010004899.1, read as the reverse complement.
AGAACCGTACATATAAGCCAACCATTCATTTCCCCATATATATGTTTTCCTTCTGTTTGTGTGTGTGTGTTGTGTCTCCTCTCCTATCTCAAAAGAAACTTTCCTGTTTGTTGCTGTCTCATCTTTTTCTCTTGTGCAGACATCACCACCAAACATATTATATAGGAGGATGCTCCGCCGTCTCCGTCATCACTCTAATCTAATGAATTATTACAAGTTACAGTTAAGAACCACTCACTTTTCAACCAAACATATACACACATGTCCAAATAGATAGATACACATTTATACCTAAACATTATTACTCTTATTAGCTTTATAACTATTATATAAGCCAACAACGTTCAAAGCATTTTTTCCCGAGCCCTTTAACAAAAATATATATATTATTGTACAGCAAAGTAATGGGAAAAAGTAAAATGAATGAATCAAAAAAAATAAAAACTTTTTTTACCAGTTTGCTTTCACTCTATTCTTTTTCTCTAGATAAAAGCCGAATTTTATTGTATGCTGCAGTGAATCATCAATGTAAGTGCTATGTTTTGTGAGTAGAGTGGAGAGAGAGAGAGAGTCAAGAGTGGAGTAGTAGTAGTAACCAGCATTTTGTTTACTTAACCTACATTTCAGGATCAACATCCAAAACCCAAAATCTATACAGAAACTTTTTGTATCATATCATCATAATATTTTCTCCACTTTTCTGTTTACTTTTTACTCTCCTTTATTTAAGCCTTCCTGACTGAGAGATCATCATCTCAACTTCATCTACTACTTGCTACATAGGGTATCATCATAAATGGACTTTCTCTCTCTCTCTTTCTATCTGTGTAGAAAAGAAAAAAGGATTAAAAAGCTAAAAATATATCATCTTTTTTTGTTGACTTTGCTTTTTTCGTCAAATATCAAATATTTTTCGTAGGGTAGTGGCCTATTTTTATGAACCCTGCCACTACTGTAAAACCTGGTAGTAGATATGATGATAATAATAATAATAATAATAATAACAAGGTTATGTGCTTTTTTACCCAAACAATATAATAGATTCTATGAAACATGTTTTTTTTTTGTACAAAAAAATAATCGATAAACCTATAGGTTTTCATATTGAGCTCGCAGAGCTCAGTTAACACACCTTTACTTCCTTTTCAATATGCGAGAGATCCATAACAGATGTTTCCCAAATGACATTCTTTTCTTGCTGATCATCATCATCATCATCAACCAATCAACGTATTCCATATATAAGTGTAAACCTATAATTTCACCTTCATCATATTATTTTGTAGCTTACGTTCATTCTCTACAAGCTCATTCAATGATGATGATGATGATGATGATGACACCGACAGGAACATGCTCACATTTCAGCTCAGCACAGCATCACCTTCAGAAAGTGTCTAAATTGCAACTGACAGCAATTAATCAAGCGACAAGCAAAAAAAAAAAATTCGGTAGACATACAAGAAGAAGAGAGAAAAAAAGTTGTATGTTCCCCTACTTTACTTTTCTTTCTGATGTGTGCTTACACATTGTCTTCCTTCTTTTTTTGTATACTATTTAAGCCTTCCACTGCCAACACATGATGATGATGATGATGATGATGATGAGCTTGCGAGCATGTCTTTCTCAAATTAATTCTGTCATCACACTGTCAATATCGATTTCTCAAAGTCATGTCATCACTTAAGTCTGCCACTACTTTGGTGTATGTACTACGTGCCTTGTCTCCTCAACGAGAATATATAAGTCTCGACCTCAGAAGAAGATAACTGCGTGTAGTAAAGTATATATACGCTATACTAAAGTTTTTTTTTTCTATCAGACTAACTAATGTACAAAAATGGACATGTTAAGAAGGGAATAAAATACAAGCTTTTTTGTAAACTAAATCTAGATAAACGGAGCAGCTGACTTGTAACACATAATAGGTATCATGATCATGATCATACACAAGAAGACTAAAAGATGTATCCTCCCAAATAAAATAAAAAAGTATGAAAGTATTTAGATATTTACTTCCAGTAGACAACACACTTGTTCTTGTTCTTCTTCTGACTTCTTTTTTCCGACTCTCTCTCTCTCTCTCTCTCTTTCTCTCCAGTCAAGTGTGTAAGTACACTAGAACATGCACTTCTAGCGAGAAAGAGTCTATCTATCTAGCAGCTCAGAAAAAAAACTCTCAAAAACCAAACTCAACATCGGGTACCTATATGTATGTATATATAGCCTCAAAAAATGGTTCACTTTAGTTTTTTGTTCAGCGAGAGATGAGTTTATACTTTAGTTTTGCCTTTTCTCCTTTCTTACTCGCAACAGTCGCATCCAAACCAAGTAGGTTTATACATAACGAAAAATATAAATATATATAAATACATTATGTATGTATGTGGTTGATCGATAAAACTGACAAAGTTGTTGAACGAGAAAATGTGGGCATAAATTCATCTTATTTCATAGCAGATTTGCTTCATACTTTTTTTTAAAGCTCTACCCCCAAAAAAAGAAAACGAGAAATATATAAGTACATACCTATATAACAACATAGGCAGACGTTTTATATTAAAACTTGTATATGATTTTTTTTTCTCAAAAAGAAGAAGAAATTATATAAATTTTTATACACTACATACTTTTCTTTTCTTCTTCGCCTTCTTATTTCTTTCTAGACAAGACAAGAAAAACTAGTAAAAGTGAGCGGATAAGACAACAGAAAAAAAAATAAAGTGAAACGGAGGGTTGGGAGGTTGTATGTGGTGGAAGGAGTTTGAGCTGCTGCTGCTGCAGCAGCAGCAGTACTACTGTAGTATCTAAGAATAAGAAAAAAAGGGGAACAAAAAATATAAGACAAAAATTCCCGTTTTATTTTTTCTTCACACAGCCACAGCCACACACACAAGAAACATCCCTACACTCTTTACACACTTTACTTTTACCCACACACAAAAGAAACATTTTTTTGATCTGTACAATTTACTTTGTCAAGTTTGATAAGTGAGTTGTGGTGATGTGAGTCTTGTCTTGTTGAGCTCCTGCTTATTCTTCCTTTTCTTTTTCCACTTTTTTCTCTCCTTTTTTCCCATTTCCACAAAAAAAATACACGATATCGCGGCAACTTATTCATCATTATCATCTACTACTACTACTCCAACACTATACAATACTACATTCCTTCTCTCTCTCTCTCTCTCTCTCTCTCACTCTCTCTGCTGGGTGCAGTAATAATATAACAAGTTATATTGTAACTTATGTAGACATTTTATTATAAAATATATCAAACACCACTACTACGCTACACCAGACAGACATACACACCAAACTTTTAATGCTAACCAAACACTACAAACTATAGATACATCCCTCTAGTTTTGCAGAGAGAGACCACACTACCACCGTCAAAAAATATTATGCATGCATTTCTCTCTCTCACTCTTTCTTGCTCACTCCAACAGTTTTTTTTACATTCATATACCAACACCAACCAACAGTAAAAAGATGCGTTTTCTTTCTTTTTCTTTCGGCTTACTTTCTATTCTTCTTTTTTCTTCTTTTTTTACAACAAAAAAAAAAAAAGACGCGCGACTTAACTTTAGAAAGACGATATGATAGGATAGTTGGTTTTGGTGTAGTTGTTTGCATTACACTATTTTGTTCAAGTTCTAGAAAATCTCTACCCAAAATACGGAAAAGTCAAAAAACATGTAGAAAAATAGATACAAATAGATACAAAAGAAAGAGGAAATTCCTCTATTCATTTATTATTATTTTTTCATCTGAAAAAAATTCAAGTGGAACAAGTAAGTTTTTTCTCTCTTACGCATCTCATTTTATTTTGTTTGTATTACTTTTTGTATTGCCTATATCCACACTTATTTGGTATTTATTAATATATTAAATAAATATAGAATATTTTTTATAGTGGTGCACACATTTTATACACGTATATATGGAATGCACCCATAAGGAGACGAGAAGGAGGAAGAAGAAGCGTGCTGCTAGAAGCCATAAAAATAAATCCAGCAGAAACACAGAAAGATGAGATGACTGACTGACTATGTGAGGATCTCAAGGAATTATTGTGGCACGAGCGGTGGAGGAACGAAATAAATATATCTGCAATAAAAAAAATACTCAAGAGTAGTCTACTTCCACAGAAGAGATTACAATGTGCACTGCATCTTGCACGTTATATACATACGTATACTTACAATACAAGTACACTATATACAAATGCATGTATGTAGTAGTGTACGCACGTCAATCTAATCATAGAGTGAGAAAAAAAAACGTTGCGCGCCGCAGTGGCTCCAAATTTTGAATGAAAACAAAATACATAACAATAACAAAAGAAGAAAAAAACCCGGAATATTATCTCTATTTCATTTTTTCCCATTTTCTTTCCTTTTTACGTAAAAAAAAACATAGTATCATCACAGATTATAGGCTACATAGGCAATCACAGACATATCATATATACATAACTACAATATGATACAAAATACGTATTTATATGTAGTTGTAGTATGTATGTATTTATGAGTGATATTATATATATATCTGAATATGAATATTGGTACAATTTTCTTCTTTTTGTAAAGAAAAATTGCCAAGTCAGCAGAAATGCTTAATGTTACTACTTCTACTTTTGTAGCTTTTTTGTTTGAAGAATAAGAAAAGGAACGTTCTTTTTCTTGAGAGGAAAGAGAAGAGACGACAAGGGCATTGCACTTTCCATCCATTTCTCCCTATCATCATGATCAGCATCATCCTACAGCCAGCTTCCTCCTCCTTCCCTACCATCCCTTATCTCATCATCCTCTTGTACTACTACCCATCACGCAACATGGCACATATATACACAACATACAATCCACAGTCAAAGTCAGAGAGAGAGAGAAAGAGAGAAACGGGGGATCAAAGTCATCCAAGAAAAGAAAATAGAGGCAGAGCAGAAAAGAAGAGAGTGTTGATTTTTTTTCATGCATTTATTGCCTGTCTATCTATCTTTCCTTTTATTCTTAAAACTCGCCTCTGGAATTTGAGTTGCATTGACTTGTGGAAGACAAGCAAAAAAATAGGAAAAATCAGGCAGTTGGCAGTAAAGAAAAAAAACAAGGCGCCAGCTTTCTTTCTGTTCGCCTCCTTAGTTTTTTTTCGTTCTTTTTTTTCTGGTTATTATGGCGGTTGGTGCCTTACTACTTTACTCCCTACTACTCACCATCTACTATATATATTTTTTGGATGCGTGTGTGCATCCTCAGATCATCGTCATCATTATCATCTCATACATGTGTATACATATGTATATACATATCCGATTCTATATACTGTGTGTGTTTTTTGTTCTTCTTCTTCTTTATATTTTTCCTTTGCCTGGTTTGCCTTTTGTTGTTCTGTCTGACTGGCTGGAGCCGACGATGAAGAAAAGAGATGAAGCGATGCATGTCAGAGGGAAAATCGAAGAATGAAAGTGATATAGAATTTACTACTGTTTCACATATGTATATGCCGTACTCCATGCTACTCACCAACACTGACATATCATCATGATCATCATCTTCTTCTTCATTGCAGTGTACTTTGTACTTTACTCCATGGCATACTATACATTATACAGGCATTACATTGTCAGGAGCAGTCGAGCAGCGTTAGCGTCCTTATAGCTTTGCTGGTTATTAACCAACTATCTTCTTCCTAAAGAAACCCATCCATTTTTATAGCTTTATTTTTTATTTCTTTTCTTCTCTTGTGTGTGTCGTATGTGTGTGTGTGTCTATTCCATGTCCAAAAATAAAAGCCGGAGGAGCGAAGACCCACTGCTGTGTTCTTGTCAACGACACCGTGAAAAAAAAGTTGGACGATGTAATATGGAAGAACTTTTTACTTTACCCGGTTTTCTTGGAAGTGTTTGTGTGTGTGTGTGTGCGCGGCAGAATTCCGCTGGATGTATAAAGATGATGACCTCGTAAGATAATTTTCACCCCGGAAACAGAAAGAAGAAAGATAGTAAAAAAATGCATATTTATCAACAACAGCAACAAAACACACAGTTTTATGTCTTTTTTTGTTTAGAATATAGCACCATCACACACACACACACATCTAGTCTGCCACCGACGTTACTTTTTTCACGCTTCACAAAACAGTTGCCTTGTTTATGATGCCATGACTCAACGTGATGCCTATATGACACACTACGGTTGCACTGTGCATAAAACAACATTGATATATATTTATTGTTTTTATTATGTACACTTATTAAAGATTGTTTCGATTTTTTTCTGCATTACAAAAACACATGCATAGAATAAAAGCTTATACCCCAAACACCAAAGCATGTTGTATGTATAAATATTATAAAACGTACAACTTTTTGGAAGATAAAGAAAGGCAGCAGAATTGACTGGAGGCCAAGAAAGAAAACATTTCCAGAATTTTTTTCCCTACTTTACTTGCACAGCCAGCCAACTCATTATAAGCCAACTTATATATGTATGCAAGTATGTAATGTATGTATATAGTCAAATAGGTATATATAAACACACACACAGGAAGAAAACATTCTTGTAGTTTTTTTACGCAGTTGTACATTTACTCATTCATTTTGTACCTTATTTTCTCTCCAAGCCAGAAGAAAAATACATCAACATGATCATCACCAGTTTTCTTAGCAGCAGCAGCAGCAATGGTAGATTTTGTAGTATCTGCTTCCTTTCACCCTTTTTTAAAAACTCTACAGCAAAAGAAATCAGAAGAAGGAGAAAACCAGGAAGAAAGCTGCATCCCAGAAAAATGGCTGGATAGTTTTAACACAATATGGTAAACAGGAGAAAATCTTTGAAGGAGCAACCATAGCCAACCAGCTTTATTTACTACTACACACACGCAGAAATATTGCTGTACATGGACACGGTACACGGTCCAAAAATACTTGTGCCAAGCCCATAACTCATAATGTAAAATATGATACGGGAACAACACAACAAAAACAGGAGGCATCAGTGGTAGTAGTAATGCTACCAAAACTTTACATTCTACAACTTTTCTCTAGAGAACCAAAAAGAGAGAAAAAAATATTTTAGAAGAATTTATTTTTATTTTTAAATGGGGCATAATATAACATTGTCATGTTACATAAATTTGAGACCAAAAACACACTTCATTTTACTCGTTACTCTCAATATAAGATGCACTTCCGGTTTAAAAAAAACTAAACATGTATACTACATTTTTTTGTAGGGGGGAAAACTTTTAACTTGTCGTTGACACCTGCTAAAACTTTTCTCTCTTCATGTCATTTATACACATACATACATGGCCAAGCCATAATAATCATAGCCATGTCAAGATTATTACCGCTTAAACTTGAGAGAGAGAGAGAGAACACGACTTTTCTGTTAATTTAGTGTACACCTTTTCACACTATTTTGGTATATAGATATAAATAGGCACATAATAGTTTACTAGGTGACTACAGTTGTAAAACGTGAAAATTTCCTTCAAAAAAATGCGGAGCAGCAGCGGTAGTAACAGAAGTAGCAGTCATCATTATTGCTTCATTATTCTCTAAAAGTTCATTGTACACCATTCCAGAGTCTCCACACGCCTATTTTATTTCTTCCATTTTAACTTTTCCGCGAAAACTCTCTAAAACCCAACAAAGTGAAACACTATATGGCCATGTTTTTGTGGCAAAAAGAAAAACTAAAGGAAAAGAGTGTGTGTGTGTGTGTGTTTCACACAAGTGTAGTTGTAGTAGCAATAGTATTAAAACTACAAGTTTTATGTGTGCCTTTTGCAGAGAGAGAGAGAGAGAGAGAGAAAGAGAGTTTTGTGTACTGGAGAGAAAGTGCTGTCGGCTAATCATAATCATCACTATCATCATCATAATAACAGTGTAATGATACACCGTAGATGTGGCAGTGAGTTTATTACTACTACTACAGCTACTATTAGACGACACACATATATTTGTTTTATATGAACTCTTTGAGGATAATAATAATAACAATAATAACAACAACTGAAAAACTCTGTCAAAAACTGGAGCACAGTAGAAAGAGCAGCAGAGGTAGAACTAGAGAGAGAGAGAGAGAAAGATGATGACATATGTACAACAAACTATACCTATTTAAAAATGCGCATATATATTCCTAGCTTTCACTCTCAGCTAAGAATAAATATACATAAATGTATCCTTTACGACTTTTCTCTTGTTCCTCAAAAACACATCCTCCTAATGATACAGCAGGAAAACATAAGCCAAAAAAAAGACTGGTTGAGTGAGTGAGTGAGCAAAAAGGGTGTGAGCTGAGCTGAGAAGAGAAGGAAAAAACAAGATCTAAAAAAAACTTTACTACTGTTTTAGCAAGCTTGTGTTTGTTACTGTTATACACATAGATACACACATTTTTGAGTTGTGAGATTACCTTTGCCACACACTCACAGAGATAGATACATACACACACTTTTCAGCCACAACAACTTTAGTGTGTGTATAGAGTTTGTTTGGAGAAAAGAAAGAGAGGCTCAATCACATTTGCACAGTTTTATAATACCGTGGCAAAAAATTTGGAATAAATTTTTTAGGTACACTGCCACTGCTTCTGCTACTACCACCACCGAATAAAAAAAAAGAATGTCGAGCAAGCGACACACACACACAGAGAGAGAGAAAGAGAGAGAGAAAGAGAGAGAAGCAGTTTATTAAAAAGTTTTTGTCGTGACAGTGATTAAATGATTTTGAGGGTGAAAGGCACGACTCCGGAGACTAGGACCATTTACTATCGTGTCAAAATCATGAGAGAGAAGAGAAGTAGTCAAGTAGTGGTAGTGCATTATGATGACGGTATAGAGAGAGAGAGAGAGAGAGAGAGAGAGAGAGAGCGATGATGGTGCATATAGTAGTGTGAGTGGTGCTCAACATCATGAAGAGCTAAAGGAGCTAGTGAAAGTACCAGCAAAAGAAGCATAAAAAAAAACGACAAGTTCACCGTATAGTAGTCATCGTCCTCGTAATCGTAACAGTCATCATCATCGTAATCATCAGCACACAACCACTGCACCATCAACAAAAACTAACCAGCCAGCACAAAAATGCTAAAAAACTACACGTAGCCTGGTGAAAAGTAAGGTATGTCACGGTAAAAAAAGTAAATTTATTTTTTTGGCAAATGCCCCACTTACACCAAGTCAGAAGCTGGAAGAAGATGATGAAATGAAGATCATCATCATTTTCATAACATGCATCATATGTTGTGATACATTTACTGGAAAATCATTTATGGGACTCAATATAAATTTTTATTTTTTTAAAAACTGACTTCATTCTCCATTTTTTATGAGTCAGAAAATTAATATATTTTTTGTTTTGTTTTGGCGGAAGAAAAAATGATCAAAACAAAAGAGAATGTGTGTCAACATCCAAGTTTTTTTTATTGTTCCTTTTCCTTTGCCTCCTCCGTCCATCCGTCACTCTCTTCTTGCTTCTTTTTTACTACACAACTTTGCATACAAACAATGCTACCTATTTGTACCCACCCACCCATATTATTTAAAATGTACAAGTTTCTTTTTTCTTCTTTTTTCTGCTTGTCTTTCACAAACTCAACTTTTACTTCCTGGCCTCCTCTTCTTTTCTTCGTAGATGTCAACAACGACAGCAGCAGCACACTATCTGGGGAAGTTTTTTTTTGGAGCAAAGAAAGAAGTATAGAAGCAAGACAAGAAAAGTTGCTGGTTATTCTCTTTTTAGACAAATGCTGGAGGCGATGGCCAGGAAGAACAAGAAGACAAAAAAAAGAGGAAGACTGCCAACTATGTTGAATATTAAATGTACGTATTAAATATATATAACATTATTGCTTGCTTGTTCACTTTCATGCTTGTTGCTCCCTTCCGCATTTCTATATCATCTCTCCTCTCTCTCCCTCTCTACTATCTTCCTTTTTTCCTAAAAGCTTTGCTGCCATTTTCATTTCGATCTACTTTTTTCGCGCATCCCCACTCTCTCTATTCTGTTTTTTGCAATTTCTTTAGTATAGCCTTTTGCTGCTGATGTTGTTGTTGTTGTCGTCAGTGTAGTTGTTGTAACAGCAGCTGCCATGTTGTTGTGTAAGAATAAAATAAAAGTGTATCCGGTGAAAAAAGGAGGCAGGCGGACGAAGAAGAGTAAAGAAGAAGAGAAGAAAAAGTAAGTCAAGTCAACTAAACGTCCATCACTTCATCTTGTGAATCTTGTGTATAAATATATATATATTCCCTCGGTTCAGTTGCCTCTCCCTGATGAAGTCTCGCCTCACATGCATGCATGCATGCATGTCGAAGAGGAGGAGGAAACATCTGCCGTATTTTTTATAACCAAGTCAAGTCGGCTCTACACAATGTATACACACACATACATTACATATACTAAGGTAGGCATACTTTAATGCAAGAAAAAAGTGAACGTGTGTATGTGTGTGTGTGCAGACAGTTAAATAGACTAGCTTACTACTTGAGTTTCCGTGATGTGATCATCATTTTCTTTTCTAGCAGCAGCATCCTATACATCTGCTCACATATATAAGAAGATATTTTTTTATGTGTAGGTGAGCAGGGCAAATGGGCAATACAATATAATATACCTACTCAGATGTAACGACTCATATGTCTGTAGTAAAAGTTGAGTCAGATGAGTAGAGTAATAAAGTTTCCTTCTCTGACACACTACCACCACCACCTTCAAAACTCAAACACAAGAAGAAGAAAAAGAAGGCAATAAACTGTAAATAAAAAAGTGAAAGTATAAATTTTTTTTTCTTCTCTGCTTTTTTTACATCACTTTACTAATGTTATTTATACAAGCATATAGAGAGTGCAGATTCATTTACTGCACAAGTATATGACGTGTAATGATGAGGAGACGTGAAAGTTTTTTTTCTGACTTGACAAAAACGATAAGATTAAATGATGACAGAAGGGCACATTTTCTCTCTCTATCTCTTGACTTGACTTGCCATTCTCCTCATCATCAACATCATCATTAGAATAAAAAAAAAGTTGAAAAATGTCCTTTTTTACTCATTTTCACTCTTCATCCCTGTCATATTATTAGGCATGAAAAGTGTAAACTTTCCGATGCGACTTAACTTTTGGTCTGCTTCTTCTTGTTTGTATCATTAAAATACTTTTGAGAAATTAGCTGGAAAATAGAACATGAAGGCACGAACATTGTATGTACCTACCTATATAAGTATAGGGTTGTAGTATAAATATTATTGTTTTTTATAATGGTGACAGCGGCACCAGAGGAGAAATGACAGAACCGTTAATTAAGTTTCATAACAAGTATATCTAAAGCAAATAATATCATTTGAATCTTTAAAAAAAACTCTGCGTTGCGTACTACCAGTTAGTTTTGAAAGTTGATACAAAAAATCAGGGAGAGAAAAATACGTAGGTATATATATGGAATGAAAACTTGCATGTAATTTAGGAACGCTGTTGAATGAAATGACAAGTTCAAAAAAATGACTAATGATGATTAATTTACTTCAAATATATATTTTGAAAAGGGAGGGAAAAAAACTTTTTTTCTCGTCTTTTCCCTCTTTTCCTGTATAATTCATCTCAATATTTTTTTTCGGAAAACTTTTTATTTATTTTCTTTTTAGTCATTTTCCAGATGTAGATAAGAAAAATCGCATTTATCACTTAGCTGTGTGATTCATAATAATAATAATATTTCAATTTTCGGGTGCTGCTTGCTGTTCTGCTCACAAGGGGAAAAAAATCAAAATTTTCTTTCATTTCATGTCTTTGGTCGACAGATAATGAGGTGGTTTTGGTAGTGGTGGTGGTGCAAGTTGTAAAAGTAGTTGATATATTCTGATGGCTATGTAGAGAGTCACAGAAAAAAATGTATCAAGATAAGATGAAAGATAAGCTACATATATATATATTCTCGTATTCCAACATATATATTAGCTGCGTATGTATTAGGTATATAACGGATGTGATGATCATTCATGAGATCATATTCAAAGATATCCAAACTCACCAGAGTTTTTAATGCCAGCACACACGCAAAATCATACTAAAAATTCATTTACTTTTGACAGATAAGCAGCAAAAGTCTCAGCGCTGTTCGTTTCGCCCTCTCTCTCTCTCTCTCTCTCTTTCTCTCTATTTTTTTCTTCTTTCAACATCACAAAATCAAAAATCAGTTCCCCAAGGCATTTCCTCTGAAAATTGTAATGAATGAGTTTTTTTCTTCTCATTCTTTTTTTTGCTACTGGCTCTTCTGCTGCTGCTTGCTTCGTTTGAAACTTTTCAAAGTTGAGTATAGGGTGAAGGAAGAGAGAATCGTGGTGCTAGTTTATACACGTTTTTTTTACATACATAAACATATATAAACTTTGTTACTGTTTTGCTTGCAAAACACACATACATACACATTCATTTCCTCTACTACTAATATTTTCCTTTTCGAAAAAAAATAAAAATCAGAAAAGAATCTGAAAAAAAGAGAAAATTTATATTAGAAAAGCAATATTCATAATGGAAATGAGAGTGCACGCCAAAATTTATAATATGCCATGATGCTATTGTATCTTTAGGTATACATCATGGGTCCCCCTTCTTTTCTTTTTGCGTCCTCCTCGTCACCATTTATCATTTGATCATCATATTTCCTCACCATTTTCCATATAGTTTCCCCTTCCTTTTATATTTTTTTTTAATATTTCTTTCTTTCTCTCAACTCATTTCATTTTATTCGTTGTGGATTGGAATCAAAATCATCATTATCATCATCGTCATCTCTCAAAAGAGGAACGCAAACAGGCAGTGAGGCAAAGCCAAGCCAAACCAAAGAGAAAATTGCACCACCGCCCAAAAAGTTTTATTTTTCGTCTAGAAAAAAAAACATGACGAGGATGGTGATGATGTGGACAGAAGACTGTGTATATATAATACATATACAATATAATATGTGCAATAATAATATAGAATGCATGCATGATGGAACATTGTCATATATTTATGTATATGCACTTTCTGCCCATTTCCTGACGTGACGTTGCTTTTCTTGCTTTTTTTTTTGTTTGCAGTTGTTACACAACATAAAAAATAGTAAAGCCTTTATAATAATATATATAAATACTACATCTACTAGCTGCTACTATACCCTTCATGCTCGTTGTCGTCGTCTACTCTTCTTTTCCGTCCTCATAAAAGTGATTAGCATTCCATTTCACGACTTTTTTCCAAGCCGCGTCGCGCAAGCCAAGAAAAAAACTTTTTTTCTTTACTTTTATTGTACATTGCATGCACCATCCATCCAACCAAGCACACTTATAAAGTGCATAAGATCTTTGCAGTTATTCTTTATTTCCTCAAGAAGATTGGTGCATTACTCTAATATTTTTGTGTATAAAAATGTTGTAGAAAAAAGTACAGCGAGAGAGAAAGAGAGAGGAAGTCAACTAGTCTTTCTGAGAAAGCAAACGACTTGTTTCCTTCTCACTACTCGCGACATCATCTCAACTCAACAAACATCTTTACCCATCTAGTATACTACCCCATTACATAGCTTTACTACTACTACTACTACTACTACATAGCACAAGCCTTTCGGCAAAAAAAAGGAAGAAGAAAACTAGGGAGAAAATGCTTTCATAACATAACTTTAGCGCTTTTCCTCATATTCTCATCATTTGAGGAAAAAAGAAAAAAAGAAGAAGGAAAAGGTCATCGCGAAGTAAAACACATTATTATTATTACTATTATAAATTTTTTTTGTGCTGCACATGTGTATACTAGGTATATATATAGCATACCTATGCATGTCTGTATTTTTTTGTATGTGTTTTGTGGACATGCCTCAGTGACTACTTTATATATTCTCTTTCGTGTTTTTTTTTCTGCTGACGACATCATCACAACACAAAAGCAGTGAGAGAGAGGAAGGAATATGTACGTGTGTTTTACTGGCAGCAATAATAATGCTATGCTGCACATGACATATGGCCGACATAACTATACCATTATACCATGCTTGGTATTTCTTGGTCTTTCTTGGTCGTCGTCGTCTTCTGCTTCTTCTTCTCTTCTACGTCTTTGCAATAAAGAAGACGACGACAATAGTAAGACTAGCTCTCTCTTTCTCTCTGACTTCAATGTATAAATACACCAAGTTAAAAAAATCTTTCTAAAGAAAGCATAACTTGTAAGGCTTTCCCCTCACAATATAATAATAATATATAGTAAAGTAGCCTACTAGACACCACACCACACCGCCTTAGTCGTCACCACTACTACCACCGCCACTATCAAGACTGTTGCTTACTCTACAAAAAATAGCTCTGTGTACGTATCACCACCGCCACCACTACTTCTACAGATACTGCTACTTTTGGAAAGAAAGAAACAAGCTTTTGAAATTGTGTGTGTGTGTGAGGATGGTGGACTCCATTATTCGTTACTGCTCCCGCAGCTCCTCTAATAACTGGGAGCAACGACAAAGTAATGGAGCACATGAGAGTAAAAGCAAACTCAACTCGCAAAACTGTAAACCAAGTAGTGAGTGGGAGAAAGAGCACAAGATGCACACACATAGTATACATCCACACAACCAAAAAGCTCTACAGTCAACACACACACAAAGGCACAGAAGGTCTGCTGTACATATAATATGTATACATACACTCACACAAGTGTACTTTACGATTATATTACTACTACTTCTACTGCTACAACAACAACAGTAGCAGCAGCAGCAGCAACTAAGATTATATATAAAATGGAAATGTGTCTGTTTATTTTATTCTGGAGAGAGTTGAGCCAGCTTTATATATCTGTGTGCAGTAGTAAAGTACATACATTTTTTCCATCTTTTGATATAAAAATAAATAAAATGGTGTAAGTATTTATGTGCATATGTAGTGCAGAGAGAAGCGGCAGAAGTATAGAGCAGTAGTTACTATCAGGCTAGATTACTGCTGCTCTCCAGGAGCAGGAGCAGCAGGAGCAGCAGCAGATCAAACCACAGAAGAAGTACCCGGACCAAAAAGGGTAGCGGGACGGCAACTACTACGACGACAACGACGACGCATGGAAATGAATGCAATATCATCGTCATCATCATCATCATCTTCATACTACTACTGGTACTACGTAATACACAAAGTCGTCGGTCTCTCTCTCTCTCTCCGCTCTGTAATAAAAAGAGTACATTGCTCCCCTTTTCCTCACATTTCTCTATTTTTTCAGCCTGTATATTTTTCAGAGAAAGAGAGTCAGAATCAGAAACAGCCAAAAAAATGCGGACTCTATATTGCGCTGCCCTGCAACTATTACCATTTTTTATACTGGACCATGGAAAAAATACCATTAAACCAGCCGGTGCATATAAAAAGTGTGTGTGTGTGTTTGTGTGTGGATGTAATGATCTTGATGATGATGATTAGAAATAACGATAGCAGGACAACGACGACCACGAGTAAGAGTGCTGCTGCTGGTGTGTGTGTGTGTGTGTGTGTGTGGGTGGGTATTTGGTGTATAGAAATATACTACCTTTATTGAGTAGTGTATATACACACAGGAGGTCAGGCAGAGAAAAAAAAAGAGAACAACAGAAAACATACACACAGCTTTCCAGATTAGATTACACCACAAAACACTTCATTCAACATTCAACTGGCGGCTGTTGTGTGTGTATGCACTTAACTCTGAACTCACTCCACAAACCTCTCATTTTCTCCACACATACTACACACTCACTCCTCTGCCAAAAACGTTTTTATTCTTTTTCTATTTTTACAATTTTGTTTTGTTTGGTGACAATGGCTTTGCCACCTTGTTCATTCTACTATTCTATAGAAGAGTTTATAGTATAATGCTCATTGTTTGTTAGTACTGAGTATCAAAGGAAATGCAATGAAAAAAGTTTTACACCTTAAAACAGAAAAAAACAAAACAAATCCAGTCAGGAAAGAGAAGAGAAAATCCCGTGATACCAATACACACAAGATCTGATACCTACATCTAAACACACAGAACTAGCAAAAAAAAGTAGTATCTTTTGAGATCAGAAAAACAACTCTCAATAGACAAGAGGATGAGAAGATACACACGAGAACAAGTACACAAGCTTATGTATAAAAAAATAAATAAGGAATAAAATAAACTTTTGATCTTCTCCTCTACTTGTATTTAACTTTTACATACCTTTTTTTTCTTTTGAATATACATATGTATATGCTCTTGTTAGTCAAGTTGTTGTTATTGGTGTTGTTTTGTGACTGTGGAAAGGAGAAGGTAAAAGTATTTGTTACGCTTATTGCATTCCTTATCCTGACACGAGCCTCTACCAAACATTTAAAATTATATACACAATAAATGCAATATATATACATTCATTGTAGGTTTTTGTATATAAACACCCTAAAGCAAACGGAGTAGTAGAAAAGGTTACGCATTTTGTAATTTACCCCAATTACCTTGCCCTCTGGCAACGCTTGTACGTTCGTGTGTGTTTTTCTTGGTGTATACAAACAGCAAAAAAAAACACAATGGACTAACCAAAAAAGAGCTTTCATCATCATCACCAACATCACCCCTTTTGTTTTTTACTACCTTTGTATTTCCTGTTAGCCTTGCTATGCAAATAACACGATTTTCCTTCCTTCTTTTTTTGTCTACCACAAAAATGCCCAAGTACATTTTCTCCCCTCTCTCTCACTCTCTCTTTGAATAAAGTTATGTAGGTATGTCAAGATGAGTATAATATGGGAGTAGTGTGTGTGAGTATTTATGTGGTTTTGGGTAGCGCCACTGGCCTGGCATGCATGCATGACTCGTGGCAGAAATTTTTATTTTCATACTCAACTCATATTACTATTACTACCACCACCACCACCACCACTCTACCATATATGCTCATTCAAAACAAGTCAGACATGTGTATGTGGTGGTGTGACTATATAATATGATATGATGATGGTGGAGGTAGAAAAAGCAGCCAAAAATAGCTTCATTCCACTTTTGATTGTATATACAGGCAGCAGCTATAAAAGCTTTATATGCTCTTGTTACATATTACCATTATTATTGTTATTATTATCCTGAAGAGCTGCTTTTGATCTACTCACATCCTTTTGTGTGCTCTGTATTATGCAATGCTGCCAGAAAACATTCTACTTGTAAACAGACACAAACAAACTTTATCATGACATGTATGTATAATATTATAAGTACGTACGAAATTATACGTAGTTGCCGCGTAATAAAATTGCTTCTGGTTTAGTTTGGCGTGGTTTTACTTTCACTTTCTCTCCTGGCCTTTTTCGTCAAAGGCCAGCTGATATACAACCCAACACACAAACTACTATGCACATAGGTACATCAACACACACACACATGAAGTTGTACCACGAAGTGAATATGATAGTGAGTTTGTATAGCAGCGCTATTATATTATTTATTATCATCATCATGAGCATGATGATCATCGTGAGCAATGCAACCACTGACATTTTTTTTCTGTCTGTCTACTCGACCCAAAAAAAAAATGTTTTTCATCTCTTCACAAAGTATCCGGTGAAAAGTTGCATGACATGGTATCCAAGAGTCGTCCAGACTAACACCACACGGCTGCTTTAAAAAAAAAAGTATATTTGCTTTTTGGTAGCAGCTTTATAAGCACGGCTTTTACTTTTCACTCTACTTCCTATTATTTTTTTCATATATGATAAGCATGTATAGTATAATATGACGATGATGCATTCTACTTCCTGGAAAACTTTAATATAATGTATAAGCCGTTGTGTAGTGGTGGTGGTGGTAAGAACGGGCTTCTCTCTGTGCAAATATTACTTCTTTTTTGAAGTTGCTGCTGCCATTATTGTGTCGCCATCGTCATGTATCATTGTCGTTGTGCAAATGTATATCTGCATGCATGTAGAATATGTGTTTTTCACTCTTTTTCTCTCATCCTTTTGATAAAATTTAAAGGATGTACGTGTGTGTTACCTAACCTCTTTTCAAGCTAAAAAAAAGTAGCACTCCACAGCAAATCGAGTAGTATAGTGGTCGTAGCTGAGCTGCTGTAATAATGACAACAAAGAATATTATATTTGTATGTTGTTTCTCCATATATCTCATAATAATAATATGGTATGAATCTAGGAAAAGAAAGAGTGAGATAGGTACAATAACACAAAAAAAAACGATTGCTGTTGCCGGGTTTGTAATACCAAACTTAAACTTATAGCAAAAAAATAGGAGATGGGAGTAGGATTTGTTTCGGAAAAAGGAGCACACATACCCGCACACAAAACGCCAGGACATACACAACCATCACAAGCAGCAGTTCAAGCAGCAGTAGCTGAATCACACAAAAAAAGAAAATCGAAAGGCAAAAGAGACAGATTTATTTTCAGAGAGGAAACATTGAACTTCTGTGCTCCTGATTCTTCCATTGATTCTCTATTGAATTTTCTGTTTTTGTGTTCCTCTTCTCTCTCTCTCTCTCAACTGAGCTCAGCAGCAGAAGCAAGTGTTCCCCTCTTTTTTCACATTTCTCAACAAGAACAGTTATCATGTATCAATCGGGAACACACACACACACATTCACATATGCCATTCACATTGTGCTACTTTCTTAACGATACTCTACTCGTCTCACAGTCTCACTTCCAAAGAGTCAGTCTTAGACTCTCTCTCTCTCTTTCTCTCTGCGGACTCTTTTTCTGCACATTCAACTTTCTCCACTGCTGTTTTCAGTCACCGACCCGACCGACCGACACAAATACACATTCCTTCTTCCATCCAAAATCGAATCATCTGTTTATGGATCTTCCCACATATGGATGAGCTCTTTTAGTGCATATTATGCACGTGGTATGCTAAGAATTTCTTATATAAATTGTTATACATGCGTGCATGCATGCATACATACATACATACATATATATCCATCCATTTTATTTATTTTTTGCCTGACATGTCTTCTACCACCACCGCCGCCGCCTCTACCAGCAGCAGCAACAGCAGCTAAAAAGCAGCTTATGGAAGATGGAAAGGCAGAGAAGATGGTAGAGAAAGGATTAAACTTCATTTTTATTGCTTTGTGCTTGCGTGGATGTGGAATACACTCAAATTGGGCATGCACGCAGCAGAGAGAGAGAGAGAGAGAGAGAGAGAAGACACAAGAAGAGCATCTTTCACATCAGCAAAGCAAACAGGACATGACTATATGTACATATTTGTATATTGTGTTATAATACTTACACATACTGCACCATCACCATATTTACCAATATATATGTAGCAAGTCATCACATCAGCCGTGGTGATATGAAAATAAAAAATAAGATGTGGAGGAAAAGATGGAGAGAAGCGAAAAGCGTCCATTGCCTTTACCAACCACCACCACCTCCACCACCACCCTCCTTCCCACTGACTGAAACAAAATATATTACGCGAATATGCGAGAAAATAAAGTAGCTTTTTGCATGTCTTCCCATTTCCTACAAAAAAAACTTGCTTTCTTTTTTCTCTTCAGCCCATCGTCGTCCTAATATAATAATAATAATATCCATATCCCCATACGCTACTACACAAATATGCATGAGAGGAGCACATATAGAGAGAGAGAGAGAGAGAGAGAGAGAGAGAGAGAGAGAGAGAGAGAGAGAGAGACGAACCAACTCAACTCTAAACTAAACCAACCAAAAAGGATCGATACACAATTGCCAAGATAGTAGAAGTATGTAATAACATTATAACCTGACTTTATACTTTACGTTTTTTTTATACTTTTTTTTTCTTCTACAGAGTTATAACAACACCCGTGCAATATTCACAGAGTTAGTGCCACGAAACCCAAAAGAAGAAGAAGAAAAGTAGACAAGAGAGAATAAAAAAAGTTGTGTGTGTTGTTATTTGGCTTTACTCAATTCAGTCAGCTCAGCTTTTTTCTTCTTGTTTTCTCACAAGACAAGAAAAAAGTCGAAACTTTCATAATATTTTTTTTCTTTTGCTGTTCTGCTGTGGGTATACCGTATACCTATGTGTGGAAGAAGAGAGTGTATGTAAAGTGGATGCATGGGAATGGGAAAATGTGTGCGTGAAGTGAAGTGAAGAAAGAAAGAAGGACAAAGAACATCACAAGTCAAGTCAACAAAATATAAAATAAAAGTCCAGAGGACAAAAAAGGATGCTGCTACTAATACCTATTTACATTTCTGCGCGCTATTATTTTACATTTCCAAATATACATATAGCCAACATAAAAATATTAACAAAAACCATATACTTATATATGTCCGTATATCTGTGCATATAATATCATCATCACCATCATCATATTTATGGTAATAAAAAAGTGTTCCAATAATAATGTATTTTTATTATGTTTACTTATTCTTTAAGTAGTGCACACACACACACCCACACACATTGAGAAACGGAACATATTCACAATGTGTATTTTGTTTTTGTTGTGTACTCGCGTTTTTTAAAACATATTTAGTTGCTTTTTGTTCCATTTTCTCTCTGCATTACAGAGATAAAATGTTTTGCAATGAGCAAAGCTGTAGAAAGGAAATTGTGCGATGTGCAAAGAAATGAAAAAATATGTATCTTTTATAAGGCAAGAAGTTTACACTATGGAACCGAAATGAATGTGTGTGTAAGCTTTAAAGAGAGTATCAAAAATGCACATATCCTGTTTTTCTTAACTTTTTCAAGGAAAAAAATACAATTTTATTATTTTTATGCATCGCCTTTTTTTTATATATCGTCACATCACCTCAGTACCTCCCTCATGACACCACCTACTTTTTTTTCTATTTTCTCACTCTCTTTCTCTAAAAGCAGAGAATATCTTTAGATGCATATCTATTTTGGCTATAGAATAAAGGAAAGGAAAGGTTAAGGAAAAAAGGAAGCTAAAAATGTGGTACCTTTGGAAGAAAATTGAGGGAAAAGGTGGTGGGAAACGAGGTGATGACAGACAGGTTGGCTGATTGTGGTCGTTATAGATCTTGTCTCTTTTGCGCTACTTTTTTTCTATTTCTCTCTCCCACACACACACACACACTTTTTCTATTGATATCGACAAACACGTAGAGATTGACTGACAAAATCATATCAACTCTGTTACATCTTATATCCGTGTGTGTACACCTTTTTCTTATTCCAACTTTTTTTTATGGAAAGATCTACAGATATTTATATTTAAAAAAAAAGTGAAGCACATAAATGTATATTTTCCATATACCACATTGCCTTTTACAAAAAAACGCAAGGAATAAAAGTAAAATATTCAATATGTTACACGCTTTACCAATTTTTTGTCACTTTTTTCCTATCAATTTATATGTGTGATCCATGCAAATCAACATTATTGGTTGATGCATTTCCCCCCTTTTCAAATATGTAGCAGAATAAACTGGCTAGAAACGACATTTCCAACTGCATTTCAATTTTATTATTTTCGTATTTACAAATCAAATCAATGTGGATACAGGGTATAGTAGTAGTAGTTGGGGGGTTTAAAAGAAGTCATCTCGATTTTACACTACAGAGCGAAATAAAAAGTTGTAAAAAATCAAGTCAAATCGCGTCAAATGGTTGCATATAAATGTGACTAGGTAGATATACATAGATACAAGATGATATATATATGTGGTAAAAATATACATAGCTAAAAAGCATCTTCACACTTTACACTCTCTTACACACAACCAAAAATAGGAAGAAAAAAATGCTTTCACTTTTTTCATCTTTTATTTTGACACAAGAAGAGACATGATGAAAATATTGAAAAGTAGCTGAGAGGAGCAGCAGCAGAAAATTTCATTCTGGTTCCAGTATTTTACTTGCTCGACTATCATGACTTGGAATGACTTAACTTTGGTAGTCAAAAACCTGCCAACTTTTTCCACCTTCCTCAATGATGATGGTGGTATGTTTGTGGTTGGTGGGAGTATAGTGCCGGCGTCGGTGATATTTTGTAGAGGCAGTGGAATATGTGTGAAAATCTAACGTGTTATCGTAAGCACATTTTTATGGAGACAGAGGAGAATGGTTGCTGAATGGAGAGGAGAGATGAGTAGTAGTACCCAATGACTTGACATCACTTTGTCTTCCCGAGAATTGACTCTTTGTAACAATCAATATTGTTGGTAAACTACTGTGTTGTAACATATAAAGTGTGTTACAATTCCGAGAAACTGATGACAAACTTTTTTTGTGTGTGTGATTTTGTGAACTCTAGCCACGTAGATAGGTAGGCAAGTTTGTAGTCCAAAAACCAAACCACAAAATCAAAACGGATTACTGTTACTACTACATGCACATTTACACATATACAACAGAGTTCTGAAATACGTCATGTGACAGACCACGTATATAATGCAAATGTATTAATCGCTTTACTACAATATTGTTTTACTTTTGAACTCCATTTTTTATCATTATTTTACCAACGCGTCATAAAAAAAACAAAGTCTATAGATATCATTACCAACAGATGCCCATCATCAGACCAAACAATAAAACACTGGGTTCAACATACCTAGATATCTACCTACTTATATAACTATTTCTGTGAGTTCCATAACAAAAGTTTGTATATGTAGGCATGTATATACCAGTAGCAGCCAAAATATTAAAGTTTTACGTGGAGAGATTAGTAAATATAGCTCTATGCATAACATTTTCAGAAATTTAATCAAATGGTTATACTTTTTTATTCAAATTTTCATCTAGCTTTTTCTCAAATTTTTTAAAAAATATATTATTTTTGACACATGGAGCAAGAAAAAAACGGCTCACATATTTAATTCATCTGTACTCTTTTTTATTACATTTTTTATTTCTTCTGAAAATATAACTTTTTTCCTGGGATTTTTTTTAATAATGTGGCAAGAAGAACCAATAATATCTTTCAACTTTGTCACCTATGCATGTAGCCACGCATGTATGTGTCCTGTCGCCAGTGAAATGATCTTATTAATTTCCAAACTTGGGAAAAAATAATCTCCCTCCTTATAAGGACATATTATGCATGTATGTATACCTATATATATATTATTATGTAGATACATAATATATTAATT
The DNA here is from genome assembly GCA_027744095.1 of Zhuqinia jingwanae. Taxonomy (NCBI): domain Eukaryota; kingdom Metazoa; phylum Arthropoda; class Collembola; order Entomobryomorpha; family Paronellidae; genus Zhuqinia; species Zhuqinia jingwanae. Next base: position 3,193 of record JAHZNC010004899.1, on the reverse strand, counting down.
CTATGCCTTTATAGAAGCAGGGTCACCTTCATCATATATCATAATAATAATGTTATTATACTGCATATCCCATTTCTCAAGACACTCAAGAGGGGAAAAGATAGACCTGCGACCTAAAAGCACTTTTGTCTGAACGTGAACATGTAATAAAAACGGAGATTTTGAGAGAAATCACCTTCTCCAATGCACATTCCACATTGGTATTAATAAGAATGATAATATAATAACGAAGCGCAGCGCAGACTAGCAGCAGCAGCACCAGATGACAGATATATGAGTGCAATTATTATTATCTCAAGGAAAATGGAATTTTTGGAGGGTCACCCTGTGCCGGACCAATAGTCCAGCAGCAGAGTCCATACCATTTTACTCTGCTGTGGCACCACTACTAATACTGGTTGGTACAGAAGAATGGGTGAAAAAGATAACGACGGCAGTAGTGCCGTGGTGGTGGTGGTAGGGATGCTGTTGTAGTAAGTATGTATATGGATGTATAATGATGATGATGTGTGGAATGCGTAGTGGAGCGAGATAAGAGGATTACTTTGTACATGAACTTACACGAGCGAATAAAATGACAATGATAACTGGGTGTGTGCCGTCCTTTTTTTATATATTCCACGCGCCACTAAAGGAACACCATTACTCCATGTTTGGATTGAACCTCTACACAAAATTTTGTATTTTACTTCACTGCCGCTTTTATTTTTATTTTTTTTTGGAAGACATGTTATTCCCATTCTACTTGGGGGTTTGTACTCTCTCTATTTGGTCGGATCATGTCGTATAAAGGTAGAGTTTTTTTTCTTAGACGGGCGTACACACTATAACCATCTTTACTTTGATTTGAATTGATTACTGGTAATAAATAACAATATATTTATCCTCATAGCTTTTCCCATCTCAAGGACAATTTTCTCATTATTATTGTCATTGTTGCAATAACGCTTCCTAGATAAGCCGCATAGCCCATGTCTCCTCTACACACATCAACAACTACAATGCAATTCCCACTTATTTTCAAATAATGCGTGCGCTTGTTATTATCTCTCTCTCTCTCTCTCTTTCCTCGTGCGTTTTTGTATGGTTGCAGTATACATTTTTTTCTCCTAATTTTATTTATTATGAATTTGGCCGACGTGGTACGGCAGCATATAGTTTCCTCTCATCCTAAGCAAATGTAAGTAAAAAGAGGGAACCATTTGGCAGTCTTCCCAGAATACATACATACATGCCTCTTGTTCTGATCGTCCTTCTACTCCACCCGCGCGTACCCATTATCATTTCTTCTTCTTCTTCTTCTTTTTTGCCTATTTCCACTTTCCAGTAGCAAGTTTCTCTGTGAACTCTACTGAACTTGTAAACAGCAATAATGTGGAACGTGAAACGTCTTTCGTCACCAAAAAGCATAAGCTGTACCACCATGTACACCACTTATTTCGAAGATGATGATAATGTTCTCTCCTCCACCACGTCGTCGTGTCGTCGTTCGTGTTCATTTCATTTCTACGGCTCATCAACTCCCAACTTACTTGACTTCAAATTGCTCAAAAGATGCCAGAAAAAAAAAATGCCAGTGCAGTAGAGTGTCGCTATGTACGGGAAAAAAAACTTGATGAAAGCTACGTCGTTACAACTTGTCATAGTCATGTGCTTGCTTCTGCTTTTCATTCATCTTCTCTCACAAAATCTTATACATTATTCATCGTCGTTAATAATCATATCGTCACTCATAGTCAGCATTTACACCTCAACGAATAAATAACGTGTTTGAATAATGACATACGCACACACAGACAGGTTCTCAAAGGTGGGGAAAATAAATAAGAGTATCCATATTATTATTCCTTTTTATAGTATAAAACATGCATTTTTCTCTTTTCTGCTACTACACTATTTTATTTACTCAGTACACAGGTTTCTTTTCTTGAAAAAGTGCACGTAAGCAAATACAATTTAATGAGATCAATTTTTCCCTCGTGTGTGCGTCCAACTTCCTTCACAACACTCAGCCCTTTAACAAAAAAAAAGAACTTAAAACTTAAAAAGATTACACACATTCTAGTATTTTATCTGGAGCAAAAGTACACACAGATACAGACACAGCTCTGCAACACACGCTCACACAGTTTTACTATCGTTGGTATGTCATCGTACCCACTTTGCTGGGAAAAAAAACTCATGCTCATTCTCAACATTATACATATATTTATTTAAATCTTTCTTATTTTTTTCTAAAAAAAAAGGGTTATTGTACTGTAAACGGTGATGTGTCAGTGTATATATAGGAGCGCATACCATCATCATGATCATGGTCATCTTTTTAAGCAAAAAGCCATTATTACTCAGCTCCTTCCTCTTTTTCTTTACTCTTCTCACACACTACGTGGCATACATACTATTTATACGAGCATCATTTCCTCAAGTGTTTCTTTTAAATGAGCACATTTTTCAGTTCCAGTCATTTCCTGTGCCATGCCATGATACTATATGTATGTGTGTATGTATTATATGTATATTACATACATTTAGCAGCATAAAAGTATATACGTATTTATATAATAGGTATATAAATATTTCAGTTTCATAGTCTTTTGTAGTTAGTTGAATAGTGCATCTTACATTCTCTAAGAAATTGGCGGCGGTATAGTAGTGGAGGTGGCAGTGGTGGTAGTAGCGGTATGTCGTTTTCTACATACTACAAGCAACATAATGACAACCTAAAAACTTGTACTTTTTCTTCTTCTTTTTCTTCAATACTTGGCTTGCTGCTTGGTGCATAGAACAGCACCACACACATACACAAAGCTCTAAAAAAAACTAAGGCAGCAGTAGAAAAGGAGAATGAAATATGCCAGTGAATACTACTACATTCCACTCCAAACATGGCACTCTTGACTCTCCCTACATTTTTTTTTACTTGGAGAAGAAAAAACATTGTGTGCAGGAGGAGTGTGAAATCGCTAATGCTTACGTATGTGAACGTGAGAGTTGAGTCGACACACAAGATAGACTTGGTGGTACGTATTATAAAATCCGTCTTTGGTAGTTCTCCTCTGCCTCCAGTATAGTAGACATAAATTATGTATATACGGTATATAATATGCCTAACGTAAGATTTTTGTATATTTTTACTTTCACAAAAGTCTCTTTTTTTGCGTGATCATATAATCATCATCATCATCAAGGCTGC